>CAEFZY010053588.1:0-14852 GCA_903066815.1 Brachyrhaphis roseni | reverse complement strand
ACAGTTTAGTACATTTTAACACTCAAACAAAATGTTTACTTCTCATAATATTGTGTATTTTACACTAAAACTTCAGGTTGGTTTATGTTGTTTCTTCCTATGAATGGAGACAGTTCTAACAAAGTTCAGCTTCTATGCACCACAAATCTGGAACAAACTTCCAGAAAACTGCAAATATGCAGAAACACTGAGTTCCTTTAAACCAGGACTAAAAACCAACATGGTTAGAGTTATCTTTGATTCATAAAAACTGGAACATTGATCAAAATATCTGATGTACATTTGCTAAATGATTTTGATGATGACATTTGACGAAAAGAAATATTTGTTGGATGTTTCATAATTGGTGACTTTATGATATTTTCATGATGTAAATTAATTGATTCAACAGATAATTCAGGCCTGTAACATATAACAGCTGAGAATTAATGTGGAGCTTTCTGAACAAATTAAAAATATTTTCATGATTTGATTTTTTTTAATCACGTGTCAATATGTTTTTTTGTTTTGTCTTTATAAATAGCATAATCAATCTCAAATATCCAGCTGTTCCCTTGGATCTATTACCAGAGGATTATAGAAATTCAAAATTAAAAGTTTTTTCTAAACTAAGATTTTACCACAAGGTGTCATTAAATCACACATACTGGATTTTTCTTTTAATCTTCTGCTAATTTTCACAACAGTTGAGTCATTTTTGGCATTTAATAAACTGCTACACTGAATAACAGTTTTATTTTACACCGCAACATTTTAAAAGTCCAGCTTGTTACAATTTACTTAAATAATCTTAACTTGTCAGCTTAAGTTAATACTGTAATATGTTTAGTACACATTTTCATAATCAGTTATCATGAACAAGTTAAAAAGACAAAAGGTAAAATCTGAACTGTTCAGTAAGGAAAAGCTTTAACTCTCCTCACCTGACCTGCAGGAGAACAAAGAGCTTCTTTGAAAGAGTTTCTCTAAATAAAAACCTGAGTTTCCCTGTGACTGATCTAAACACTGAAGGCTTTGTCTTCTTATTATATTGACAATCACTCCACTTGGAACATGTTCAGTCAGAGCAAAACAAAAAAAAACACTGATATGAGTGAAAACTGACTTCTTGTTTCATGTTCTTTCCTCTAAATTAATTAAAATTACAGCAGTCATTTAATTTTCTGCAGTAAAAATAGTTTGTATGTAGTTAAAATGATGGATGAAAGAGGAGGATTTTGTTGAGCCTCACAGAGACATTTCAAGGATAATTTTAGCCATCCTACCTTTCTTTACTTTGTGAGAAAAAAACTTTCAAATGGAAAGTTTTAAAGCTGCAGCATGTAACTTTAATACAGAAAACTTATGTTTTTATATATTTGTTAAAACTATCACCATGTTATGAAAGTTTACTATGAGACAGATAATCTGTGAAAAAAAAAAAAAAAAAAAAAAAATCGATCTACTCCACCTTCTGGAACTATTATTGCCTCTTGACCAAAAACAACCAATCAGAGACAAGAGGAAGGTCTTAGTGCTGTCAATCAAGTTCTTGTACTTGCTGGTAAATGTGCTAAATAAGGGAAAACAACTTACTGTTACAGGAAAACTGTTTATCCGCCATTATTGGAGGCTATGCTAACTAGCCAGAGCATTCATGATAGGCCCTACGCCAAATGGAGGGTGATTGACAGCGCTAAGACCCTCCTCCTGGCTCTGATTGGTTGCTTCCTGCTTAGCTCTGGGAGGAAGGTAGAGGCGACAGTTTCAATAAATATGTAGGAAAGTATTTTTGTATAAAAATACAGAAATATGTTTTGCTTTTACACAAAATATTTTTGTATAGAAGCAGCTTTACGGCTGAGTTTTTGACTAAAGTTTAAAGGATGCATGAATTAAAGAAAACGATAAAGAAAGCGTGTTTGTTTCTTACCGATTTGGTGTGCTCAGGGCGGGGGGCGATCACCGGCGGGGGCTCGGCCTCGTCCTCGTCTTCATCCTCGGACACGGTTGCTATGGCGGGCGTCTCCGACACCGCCTTGGAGCTCTGCGTGATGTCACAGGGGAGGAATGGGCGGAGCCTCAGTGACTTTACGGTTACATGAGCGATCATGGACACCAGGCCCATCATTGCTTCCTGCTGTCACTGTGGCTTCCTCTGCTGCTTCTTAATCTCATCACGCTGCCGTTCTTCTGCCTATCTTCAGCTCAACTTCCCTCCTCTGCTTGTTGCTTGACTCAACCTGCCTCTCTGTCCGTCCACCTTCCTCATGGTGGGCGGCGTCTGAAAGCCCGGCTCAGGTCGGGCTCCTGGAGCCGCGCTCTGTTCTCTCCCGGTGTCTGTGTGGTACTCAGAAGCTCGGCCAGTGGCCAAGCTGCAGGCAGGCACACGGCGGAAGGAGGAAAAGATGCTGATTCACAATGCAGGGAGGAAGAGAGCATCTCAACGAGCGCCTCCCTCTCTTTCTGTTCAGCTGTTTGGTTTGAGGGCGTCTGTCAGACAATGTTTACAATTTGGATAAAAAAAGATGGCGTCTATTTGAAGGTTAATGAGCGCAATCTTTCAACCAATCAAAAAAATGTCTGAGAAAAACCTGTTTGATTATGGAAAAACAACAAAATTTTTTATCTAAAAACAACTAACTATTAAAAACTAGACCAAAAATACTTGGCAAGAGTCTTACCAAGAATGTTTGGTTTAGTTTCCAATGCAAACATCTAATTATACTTGAAATAAGACTAAACTAACTTACAAGTTATTTTTCAAAAAGATGTAGTAGCTTGTTTTATATCAACAACTTTTAGTCAGTTCTAGTTGCACTGAAAGGTTTTTTCACTTACTATCTGGAAAAATTTCTTTTATTGTAAGTCAAATAATCTGTCAGTGGAAATGAAACCTTTTCATGAATGCTAAGGGATTATGGACTTAAAACAAGCTCCTTGTGAGTTAGTACACTTGAAATAAGAAAAAAATAAATAAAAATACTGGGTAAGATTTTGTGTTTTTCCAGTGCACAGCCCCCCAAAAAATTATTTTTCTAAATACAGTTTAAAACTGACTAAGCAGGATTTCTGTGGTGTGATTTTATGTTATTTACTGGAGTTCTTCTTTGATTTCTATAATTTTTTACCAACTAGAACACAAAGTCACAATGGAGAACCAGTTCAATCAGGAAAAATAAATAGAAATTATGATTTTTCTTTTATTGTATCAATTTAATTTGACTTTATTATGCTCTAAAACATAGAAAGTAGAAAATATTTAAATTAATAAAGCAGTATAAGGATATAAGGTGCTTGCATTGATTAGATCCAATAAAATGAATGTTACAAGACGTTAGAAGAAAATCCCCAAAGCTCACACTTAGGGAAATGTAGCAAATTTTGAAGATGAAATTATGATTATCTAAGGCTTTTAAAGATCTTTACAAAATATATACTAAGATTACAGAAGGTGAAACATATACTTCTATCAAACTACTAGAGAATCTATTAATTAATAGAGAATAATTAATAGAGATTAAGCTTGTGATTAACTCTAATAACAGAATTCTTCTTACCGTTACGATGGAGGAGTTGAAGGCGTCTGCAGTTTTATCTGCAGGGAGATAAAGAGAAAAACTTTTCTCAGGGTCAGGAGACGAACATCCCTGGGTTTAAGTCTGGAGGTTAATTTTAGACGTTAAGCAAAAACATTTTAATCTGATGATTAATCCTGCTTCATTTTATGCGATGACAAAGTTTCTCCAAGTCTTTAATAAATGTTTGACTCCCTTTCTGTGAATGAAATAAAGCGTTGTATTTTCATACCTGTGAAGCTCATGTATTTCTGGCTGTTGGCCGTTTCCTTTGAGTCGTAGAACTTTAAGACGTCGAGGACGGCCTGAGGATTCTTCTTCTGCTCCAGTTTGGTGATGTTGGACGTCTGCAGCAGCCGGGCCCATTGCTCCGGCATGCCCTGCAAAACACACAGTTGTGTTTTCATCACTTGTGGGGACTTCACATTGACTTCCATTAATTTCTACAGCCTAACCCTTACCATAATCCTAACCATCACAGACCTAACCACTAACACAAAAACAACAATTTCCCTCATGGGGACCAAGAAAATGTCCCCACAAGGATCAATGGTCCCCATAACTCCACATTGTAGATAGAATAGGTTCCCATAAGGATATAAAAACCTGGTGTGTACACACACACACAGTTTAACAGTTATTACTTCATGCACTCATTTCAAGCAACTGCATGACAGCCATTCAGCTTCCTGCAGACTTAAAATCTCACTCTGTGCCGTGCTGATCAGGCCAATCAGGATGGAGCTACTTTTGCTTGTTATGAGGTGAAA
The DNA here is from genome assembly GCA_903066815.1 of Brachyrhaphis roseni. Classification (NCBI taxonomy): domain Eukaryota; kingdom Metazoa; phylum Chordata; class Actinopteri; order Cyprinodontiformes; family Poeciliidae; genus Brachyrhaphis; species Brachyrhaphis roseni. The sequence continues at coordinate 10,525 of CAEFZY010053588.1, read as the reverse complement.
AACAAAGTTTTCTAACTGTGATTCAAGTCAGCTTGAAAAACAAATAAATGTGTTTTTAACTATTTGACAATAGTTGGTATTTTACTCTTTTTTTTGCCTCCAAGTGTATTCTTCAAGTAGTTTGATGTTTATATTCTCTTATTTTGNCTCTTATTTTGAAGTGGGTTCTCTTTCTTTCTTTTTCCCCAAACAACTTTATTTCAAACAGGAAACATACAGCAGCAAAATAAAACTGACACTAGAAAGAAAAAAAACAATAATCTAAGTTGTAATTTCATAACTAAATTGGTGTTTGAGTGTTGTAGCCTTTCAATGGCAGATATAATCTGAATTTAGCAATTTAGCATTAGCACTGCTGATGTTTATGATTAGTACTTTAGGGTGAAAACAACTAACTTTTTATTTAGCTATTTTGTTATTTTTATGTATTTTTTATGACAATAGATTAAAAAGTCCAAGTTCTGTTGCACTGAAGTTTTGAAATGTCCTGTTGGGAAAACTTAATATTTAAAGTCTAATAAAATGTTTGAGAACCTCTTATCAATTCAATAGTTTTCCAGACTTTCTGAAAGTTTTTTTTAAGTTTCTTTCAGACAAATTCCTGACCATTTTCTGAGAAATCTCTCTTAATTGGGTCACTTTCATGAGCCCCACTTCCTGAAAACATGTTAATCAGGTGGAGACTTTTTTCTTCAGCTCTGAGTCTTCCTTTGTTTGACACTTGTCTAAAATTAGTTTTATTAAAGTTGTCATAATCAGGTAAATCAGACTGGAGTGAAAATACCTGAAAGTAAAAATAAAAAACAGTCTGCAGAAGACAATAAGGGATGGACTTACTGAATTAGTGCTGTCCAACCCAGGAAGGATGTATAACACAGCAGTCTTGTTGTATTTGTACTTTAGTTAAGCAACTGGGTCACATCTCCTTGTTTTCCTGCTCTTTCTCTTGCTCTCTTCTGTCAGAATCAGTCCATCACAAAGCCACTCAGATTCTGCTCCATCACTCCGTCCCTCCTCTGACCTTTCCTTCATTTTCCACCCATGCTTTGCTAATCGCCGCTGCCTGTTTAGCAGACAGTGAGGACTCTTTGCATGCACGTATATCACTGGACTGTGACCCAGAATGCAAACAAGGAAACAATAATCATGCACTCACAGAGAAGATGGGAGTTTTTTTTAGCTTTGCACACAGCGTCGGACTCGCAGATAAAAGAGCTTGGTCAAGCGGATCAAGTGACTCAGCTCAACAAGATGGCCTTTGTCTGATGGGACTATTTTAAAAAAACTTTTATTCGGTGTGCCTGCTAACATCAAGCTCACGAGCAAACAGACAAATGTTCACACAGCAAAGAGCAACAGGCGATAATTAGAGCAGCATTCAGTGGGGAATATTAACAGACTTACAGTAAACTCCCCAGTAACAGCATCAAAACCGACGTGGATGGTGTGCTCAAAGTCTGACGGCAGAGAAATCTCAGGACGTTCCTTCTTCTTATAGGCTGAAAAAAGAAAAGAGAGAGAACAAGGACAGTTTAAGGATATTTTAATTTCAGCAGGATTACCCAGACGTTTTCTTCTGGTGTAAACTGAGATGGATTTGTGGCAAACTGGACCTCAAAAGGCCAAGATGCCATCAGGTTATTAAATCAGCTGTAATAGAAATCCCTCATCAGACAAATCTTTGTGGTAAGTGAATAAATAAGAAGGAGGAGGAGGAAGGAAAAAAGAATGTAAAAGTGCATAAAAAGCAGTTTGTGAGAGAATTATAACGACAGAGATGCCATATGTTGTAATTTATTCCTGAGGGAAATCATAAATCCATATCCTCATGGGATGACAAACAATGCAAGGACCACCAGCAGGCTGCAAGGCATCGTGGGTAATCTATGTCTGGATGTGGACATGTGGCATGAATTAGTCTAAAAAAAACAAATACATAAGAGGGTTTTGTTCCAGACATTTACTTAAATCATAAAAATCACGTAACTCTAACTAGTGGGTAAAAAGCTGCTTTAATCATAAGATATTTATAAAAACTAATAAATAATATTCAGTGAATTATAAGACTGGCGGGCCACCAGGCTAAACATTGCTTGTTTCATTAATTCAGTTTTTCTTATTTAGCCTTTTTTAAGACTTTATAGTTGATGTTTAGGCGTTGTTAATAATGTCTTACATATTTTCAAAGTTGATATTTTCAAATTTCCTGTCAACTTTAAACATCTTTTAACTCAAAACACGGTGGATGACTGCTCTTGTGCCCCAGTCACCAGGATAACAAGTTTTTCTGTGGGAAACCATGAATATTAGCAGTTTATTCCATTTCTTATGTCTTTTTTTGAGACTGTCTTAGAAAAGCAGAGATTTTTTAGTGTTCAGTCAGAGGCTTCTTCAAATTTGCTTTAACACAGTCTGCTACTGGCGAACTTTCCTGCCCACAGTCATCAACTCTTTGGAGAATTTTAAATTTAATTTCACTTTGGGCTCAATTAAGTATTTTTGAATTGAATTAGAATGTAACTATATTTATATAAGTGTGGATCACAGACTGTAGCTTTATTTTGGTAGATAAAGCTACAGTTTATAACATGACACAAAAAGGAAAGAAAAGAAAATGCCATTTTTCAAACCCATAATGTACTGAAAAAGACTGAAGCTTTACAACCTCAAGCTCCTGAAAGTTTTCATCCTGATCTCTCTGCACATGCAGAGGTGTGCACGGCTCGTTTGGCATCCATGTTTTTGCTTCACGCCTTCATTGCTCAGTTATGTGGAAGAGGAAGAGGATCACGAGACTCCACTTCTTCTGCAGCAGCGCTCTCTTCAGTCGTTATTTAACAGAATAAAAAGTCTGCAACTTACCTCAACTTGAGTTTGATTCTAAACTATTATTTTCTACTCTGAGAATAAAAATAGTAAGAGGAAGTCATCATCCTCCTGATTGGGTTCATGCACAGCTTAACCACTGACACGTGTTCTTATGAAGGCTGACAGGCGAGCGGCTAATTTGTTATTGCTAAGCTTAAATTGCCTTTTGGCAAACAAAACAGCAGTAACCGTGAAAACAACATGGATTCACGTAAAAGATTACAAAAAGCAACAATTCACATTTATGGAAAGTCAAGAGCAGTTGAGAAAGTTACTGTCCCTTATCAGTCTGGAAAAGGTTACAAAGTCGTTTAGATTTTAAAATCTGAAAACTGCTTTTTAGCTAACGATTATTTTAGTAATGGAGTATTTGACAATTAACATTCTGCAGATTTCTCATTTAACGACTTAGGATTTTTTTATGCAACATCAGAAATAAATAAAAAATGCAAATAAACAAATAACTATTTCTATTTTTCAAAAAGAAAGTAAACATTTTATTCCAACAAAGCAGTTCTTTAGTGAACGCTTCACCATTTGTAGCAAGGAATGCATCTGCAGCTAAAATAACATTTCTAATAGCGTAGATATAATCTGTTCATTATTTCATTAACTGATTAATAATTAGAAAAAGATGCTCAATAGGATGTTTTCTTTTACAAAAGTTTCTAATCTTTAATTAAAAATGTATATTTTGTTTGTACAGTTTAGCTTAATTAATACTAGTGTGTTTTTGAGTCTGTATGCTCCAGCTAAGGATGAAACAATTACTAAATTAGTTGTAATTCTTCTAATAATTGAGTGATCATTATTAATCCCATTAATTGTTTCTTTTGCCCAAATGTTTTCTTTAATTACTCGATCCTATTTCATTTTTAACAATAGGTGAGACTGAAAAACGCAAAAACATTAATTTTAAGAAGACTTATTTTCATGTGCGGTAACACTTATTATTAAATAAAACATAAACATGTTTACTGCTGAATGAGAGGTGTGTGTGGGTGTGTGTGTCAGAACTGCAGCTGGAGCAACACCTGCTGAGATCAAAGTTAAGCCTTCATGTCGGCTTTAATAAGGATTAACAAACAACGAGTTGATAATCTTCATCGGGTCTGGAGGAAAAAACACAACATTGAAGATTATCACCGACTGAGTTATTCAGAGCGTTTCAACAAGTTGGGTGGCGAGGAGGAACCACACATCTTCCTCCTTTCACCTCAACAGGAAGTGTGTGATTTAACACCAACTGTAAAACTGTAAAACACTTTTAGTGGCTCAAATGTTTTACAAATGTTTTGCTCTTTAAGGCAAATAAATTTAGCGAGTTTTAGATTTTGAACCTGAGTTTGTGAAAGATAATCGTACAGTAGTAAGTTGTGTTAACTTTTTATTAGAGTTGAATAAACTGGAGTTTTTATATTAGCACTTATAAAAAACTGAAAGAAGAAAAAGACAGGAGTGGGAACTATTTCCCAGAATGCTTAGCGGCATGTTTTTGTATACTGAGATGGAAGTGCGTTACACTGAACTGACTGTTGTGTTATTAAGGCAAATGTTTATCTTAATATTCTGTTCACACTAAATGTTTCTGAGCTGAAGTCATTGTAATGTTTAATAAAATTCATGATCAGATCAGAAATTTTGTTCATGCAATTTAAAACAAGAATTTAAACTTATACAAGTAAAATAAGTAGCTATTTTAACTTGGTATTATGAGTAAAACTAATAGAAAGGTGTGTTTTAACTAGCGATTTTTTTCTTGGATATTGTGAAATTATTTGGTTTAAATTGCAGCATTAAGTTAAAACTCACAATTGAAGATTAATGAACTTAAAAAACAAAGTTTAGACAACTTGTCTCATGTTATTAAATCAACTTCATGAACTTTAATTTTAAATACCCAAAATAAACATAAACAACAAATAAAATGAATTATAAAGTCTCTGTAAACAAAAGTGTCCTTCAAAAAAGCCATAGTTGAGACCAAAACACCAAACTGAAGACTTTTTTCATCCAGTTTAAGGTAGAAAGATAAACTGAGCTGGTTTTAATTTATCCTGAGATTAATTGATTATTGTGACAGGCCTAATCCGTTTACTGCCAAATTAAATCAATGTAAAGACGATCAATATTTATTTTTAAGTAGTAGTAATTGAAAGCAGCTATTTGTCAATATTTTACCAGTGTGTTAATGGGTTCTATCTGCCGTAACCGGCCCCTTGAGGACGTTTGTGATCTTGTTGTGGCCCAAAATGAAAAGCAGTGGAGAGCACTCACTCTTATCGCTCCCGGTGAGGATGAATCGGATGGAGCGGTCTTTCTTCTTCTTGTCCTCTGGGTTGGGCGGCAGCGGCTTGGAGCCGTGGTTCAGGGGCGTGGGGTCCTTGTTGCTGGAGCCGATCATGGTGCTGGTGTTCCTCATGGGAGGAGCTGGAGGCTTGTCCTCAACCTCCCCATTATCAGACATCTTCAGATAGGCTGCAGATGGCCGCTCCTGCACAGAAACGGACCAATCACAGAGGACGAAACATCAGCCAATAACACTCAAGATAAGTAATTATTCACCAAAATTATTAGGATTCAGTCACAACGTTGTTAACTTTGATATTAGCTGCATTGAACTGCATTGTTGCTCAAATGTAATCTCATTTGGCAGATTATTTAGATAAAAGAATCTGCCAAATGAAAAAAACAATAATTCTAGTTCATAATTAAAGGGGAAAAACAAGTTAAATCAGCTACATAAAATATGTTTAATAATTTTTTTAAACAAATCCGTCCTCACATGAGATTTCGCTTTTTGTACTCATTTCAGAATCAGCTGTTTAAGCAAATAACCTGCTGCTCCCTATGCCCCCCAACTTAATGTTCACACTTTAGACACATGAAAATGGCTGCAAACAGATGCTCAACTCTACAATGGTACATCTTTGAAAAGCATTAGTAGAGCCTCCTGCAAAACCAACAAGAGTGCAACAAGTGGTTTCTGGATGTTAAATCAACAACTAAAACACTTGTCTTCTCCAGCAGCCGTTGTACAGCGCACACAGGGGTAAAACCAGCTAACCAAATGTTCTGGGTTGCTAGGTGACGGGCAGCGCCATAATCAGGAGGTTTTTGAAACGGCTCGTTTTCCAGACACCAAAAAACATCAACTTATTTTCAGAAAACGGAAATACAAAAACATTTAAAAAATAAACGTATACATACATAAATACACGTAATGTGTCAATTTACGAAATAAACAACTACATGTGAAATGCATTGCTTAAAAGTTAATATGTTAAATCATTTACCATTATCGTTTTTCTTATGTGATTTCTGGGCTGCAGTGCTCCATAAAACAATTTAAACGGTCCCAGTGGTTCATCATATGGTGCAACTCACATCTGATTGGTCGGCCTCTACAGGAAGTCCACTGCAGACCAATCAGAGCAGCGTTAGCCCCGCCCACTGAGTTTAAAGTAGGTCGATTGTCAAAATTACAATCAAATATTTCCAAATAGCTGGGTATGGAGAGCTTTTGTGATCTGCTATAAATAAATAAGAAAGTAAGTAAATTTGATTATTTTACTATAAAAGCTGGAATAATCTGTAGCAATAGCTGCATTTTTATGCACATCCTGTCTGTAAAAAGAGTGAGGAAATGTGTTTCTTTGGATTTCAGACGTCAATGCTTTAGTTAATGGAACAAAATTTCCCTCTGAGGGAAAATCTTCTAAAATAAAATAAAAATAAATGGACAGAGTTTCCATTTGCTCAGAGTGGTCAGTTTGATCTACAAACACCAAGCTGACTAAATCACAGTGTGTGTTTTTTCTGTTAACATGCGTGTACTGACTCAGAGCTTAATGAGTCTCGGTCGAAAGATAACACCACATTTATCCACTTTGATGTGTAATTGTAACCTGCAGTTTGCACACACAGCTGAGAGGCAAATTTTAAAAAAAGCCAACGTAATGACCGGTTCTGCCACACACAGAAATACACAATCAAACACTGAAGCTAGGAGCTAACCTCTTATAAATGCTCCAGTGAACACAGAGAGTCACGAGGAGGATGTATGTAGGTCAGAGCTACAAGAGCAAATCAACAAACAGGAAAACATTAAATTTACAGAAAACACAATGAAAAAGAAAAAGTTCTCCATGTGTTTTCAACTCTTTGTACAGTAAAGCTGCTTAATATTTCTGTTCTTCCACCTGCATAAACGGAAACGGCTCCTGATGGACTAAATTTGTCAAAGCCAACTAAATAACTCACTTTGACTGAAATAGAAAATACTATTAGAAGAGACTGAATTAACTCTGAACAGAGACCGGACGTTGTGCTTGAATTATAAAACGTTTCTTCCAAAGTTTGCAGCATCAGACTAAACTCCTCTCATACACAGCTGTGTTTTGTACAGCTGTTAGTCTGTTTACAGGGTCTTGATTGCGCTGCACCATTTTAAATGCAATTGTTAAAAATGCTAATTTGAAAATTTCACAAGGTTGTGTTATTGGGAGACATTATTTACAAAACTTAAACACCAACTACAGAGTCTTAAAAAACACAATGAAATACAATAAAAATAAATAATATTAATCTTTGGCAGCCAAGATTAAATATTCTTAGGGTACTAAATTCAAGTGATCTGTGATTTTCTAGATCCTGTTTTGTTTAGCAATGTCTGCAGCTTGCCTGGTGAATAAGAAATCCCTATTGAAGATATAAAAACAAATTATGTTTAGCCTGGTGGGGCAGTAAGGAAAGCCTGGACGCCCGCCAGGCTTATAATACACTGGGTAAACCCTATTTTAGGGATGCCCCGATCAGGTTTTTTTCTGCCGATTCCAATACCGATCATCCATGAGGCCGATCTTTGCCCATCACCTGGATTGGCTGTTAATTTTTTGCGTTAGGTAAAAATGATACTAAATTATCTTGCAAAATTTTAAAAGATCTGGCAATAAATTCACCTAATTTAGACATAAACATGCAAAATACTTGGTTGCTACAATAAAGTAGCTATTCAGTCAAAAAGACAATTGAAAAACCTGCAATCAGTAAAAAAAATATTTAACAGTAAGGCTATCAAATAAATCTCACAACACTGCCTATATCAAAAAATGTCAAGTAAAAAAGGAAATATTTATTCAAAGTTAAACACAGGTTGCATCAAAATGAACAATCCTGAGTTACTGAATCAAAACTTCCAGAGAACATAGTCGTTTGTTTTGTGCTGGTTCTGATCTTTCTGACTGAGCAGAGTAATTCTGCAGAACACAGGAGGAAGCAGAGGGGCTCGATTCTTTTTATTCAGAGATTATCCGTCTTATGTTAGGACAGCGAAAGTTTTAATACATATTCAAAATATTTTGTCTGTTAGTTTAACTTACATGCTGCAGCTGTTCGGTGTGAGAGTTCACCGTCCGGTGGAGCAGAAACGGCGCTCCGCATGTGAAATATTACTACCAGTAACGCGTAGCAGTGGTCCAACAGAACCAGCGTCTCACCCCGCCAGCTCGTTGACTTCGGGTTTATGTTTAGCTTAATGACCGTGATGCTAATCCGGGTGAGTGTTGGTAGTTGTGCTGCTTTACCTGCTGTCTGCTCGCTTTTTTCCTGCATAATACTGTTTATGTTGAGCTTGTCAACATCAGCCATTTTATCTTTCTATAAAAAACAATCGATTCGGTAAGATCTCGGCGTTAGTACACTTGCGAAAGCTAGCTCGCTAGCTACCCTAGCATTAGCAACAGCTTATTAGCTTAGCTCCGTAAATTTTCCGATATGGCTGAACTCCATCAAGTGGTTGTTTTTTACATATTAGATTCATTGTGATGCATGTTGACGTGCTTCACCCCTGAATTTTCCGCCGCAACACGCAAACGTCCCCATTCAAGTTCCACACGACGTCGCTTAGGATTTGTTGCCGCGCGCTTGCGCAGTGTGAAGGAAAGAGGAGATAAACTCACACGCAGGCTGCGACGTGAGATGATCGGTTTTGGTGATCGGCAACAAGAGACAGTGATCGGCGATCTCCGATCATACACTTTTTCACGGAAATCGGCGGATTTCGATCGGTGGCCGATCGATCGGCACACCTCTATCCGATATCTAATGTTATTTTTCAGCTTTTTGAAGAGATCTGCATCTGAAATACAACAAAAAAATACTCGTCATCAGCATCAACAAAAGGCTTCTAGATCTGACCTTATTCAAGTGTAGAGCTCGATTTTTAACCCCAAAAATAAAAGCAAGCAACAAATCGAGAAGTTTTTCAGCAGGAAAAGAAAAATGCTGAACCTCCTCAGAGCCTCAGTCCAGGAGCCAGACTGAAACCGTGAAGCCATGTGGACTTTTAACCGGTGACATCAGCTTGGTGTCAGAAGGTGAGTCACACGTGGAAGCAGTAAAAGTTCACAAACGCATGCAACCATCCCAGAACCGTTTGGGTCTTTTAATCCGACACCATAACCCCAGAGGGGGAACACGAAGGGCAGTAAGCACTTAGAGGGGGTGTGTGAGTGTGTGTTTGTAGCCATCTCGCATACAAACAGTCGTTGTTTAGAAGGAAGTGACGGACTCTTTATTGTCTGCTTTACACACACACAGAGGGAGACAGCAGATGTCTCAAATTTCAAACACTCCTGCCAGTTTCAGCAGAACCCGGTTTCCAAACAATCCCATACTGTCTACTACACAACACACACACACACACAGCTGAATACAAGGTTACATCTATTGATCTGAAAGGATTCCCCAACCTGCAGCAGAGACACCCTCTTATTAAAAATCCTAATAATTTGATCTTGACTTTTATTGCTAAGACAGACGCTACAGACCTGTTTCAACTTAGATTCTAAAGAAATTAGAAGATATTTAACTAAATATTTCTGTTTAAATCCATTCATAATCACAGATGCGATCGGTATTGATGGGAAAAAGGAACCTGGGAGGAAGTATTCAATAATTTGCTTATTCCACCGCAGAATGTTAATTTACATGAAATTCACGTAATATCAATTCATCAATGTGGACTTTATGAAACGCACCTGCTTAAAAATACGATGGCATGTTAGGATCAGATGGAGATTATTTAGTTTTTTTAATTACCACAACAGTCACAATATTTTCAGAACAAAGATTAGCAGTATTAGCAGAAAAGAGAGTCATCAGTCTTTTTAATGAGGAAAACAAGTTTTGGTAAGAGTTATCAGCTTGGCCAGTTTGTGTTTGTTTCTTAAACACAGATAGTGGTTCACACAATTGTATCAAATTTCAAGCTAATGTCATTATCTGTAAAACCAATATTAAAGTATAACTTAATAAGGTGCTCAACATTCCTGATTTTAATTTTAGGCTATATTTTGTGTTCCCGTAAAATTACTACATCTTTCTTCTAATATTCCAACATTATTCCGGTAATTTTATGACTTTATTCTTGTATTACTATAACTTTATTCTGGTAATATTCCAACTTTAATCTTGTACCAAAATTTTCTAATATCATGACTTTATTCTCCTATTTATTTTTTCCTTATTCTGGGTCAAATATTCTGTCATAGAAAAACAAGCCTCACTGGAACGTATATATTCTGACCAAATATGAATCTATTCAAGTCACTCAAACTTTGCACAAAATCATGAAAAAAGAGACATTTAAATTTCC
>CAEFZY010053587.1:0-11462 GCA_903066815.1 Brachyrhaphis roseni | reverse complement strand
TTACTTCAAACACATACCAACTGCTGCAAGTAGCAAATAAATAAAACAGTACCATTTTTCCTTGCATCTGCTCAAACCTGGAACTCTTTTTTTAATCCCATAGCTTTATACATGGACATATATTTTGGAACATTTGAACAAAAATTTGTGTACATATCTGACTAGTATATTGTTGCAATAGTATTCTCCACCACTTAGCTGTAAAGTTGGGCTACAACAATTAAAAGTTAAAATACATATTTCTTGTCAATAAAAAGAAGAAAACAGGAATTAACAATGGCATATATGTTAAAGGTATCCAGGAAGTATACACAGAGCTTTACATTTTCCACACTTTATGTTATACATCAGTCTCTTTCCTCAACATTGTCCACACTTATAATGCATTATGACAATGTGGAAAAATGTTTGTCAGTGTTTTGCAAATTTATTAAAATCAATAAATCACATTTATACACCCTTTGCATCCATGTTTGGCAGCAATCACAGCTTCACGTCTTTTTGAATGTGATGCCTCAAACTTAGATCACCAATCTTTAGGAAGTTTTGCAGATTCTTTGCAGTTCTTCATCAAGTTGGATGGCAACTGTCTGTAACGGTCTGGACTCTGGCTTTCCCATTTAGGACATTTACAGAGTGGTTTTGGAGCCATTGAGATCTTGGTCATGTGGTTTGGGTTGTTGTCTGTCTGAAAATGAACCTTCGGCCCTCTTTCAGGTCAAGAGCATCCAGGATGTCTCTGGACTTTGCTGTACTATTCTTTCCCTCTGTCCTGAAGAGTCTGCCAATTCCTGCTGCTGCCCAGATTTAATCTTAAGGTCGTTTTGTGTATTTATTTTTAAGTAATCTAGGAGGAAAACATGTGTGTCATGCTTCATGTAAATGTCAAAAATGCTCTAAGCATTGGAGAGAATCTGTCCATTTTAATTTATTGCTTCTCCCAGGAGAGAGCTCTTCTCTCCTCTTTTTCTCCTCAGGTTGCATTTGGGAATTGAGATATCCTTCCATTGTCTAGCCTGTGATTGATTTTTGGTCACATGGAGGAGAACAGAAGAAAACAAAATAGAAAGCTAAGATGAGGCTTATTACATATATGTCAATTGGTAGGTGATATTCTGGTGGAATATGAATATCATGTGCAATTTACCCATTAAAAATGTAATCTAGTTGAAAAAGAAAGTAATCAGGTGTCTCCCAGGTAAAGGTTTATATCTCAGAGTTTGTTGTATAGATGCCTCCCTGACATCCACAAATAAACAAATTGATGGTTACCAATTTAGGCCATTAATCATTAAATATTTGATTAACAAGAATATTCAAAACTTTAAAAAATCTTTAATGAGTACTGCTGCAGTCATGTCATAAGTGGTGTAAAGAATTAAAAAATAATGAAGATTTAGATGACCAATCAGAACTTTTCAGTGACAGCTACATTGTAATAACGTATTCATCCCTGAAGATTTCCTTGATCCAGTTTTTGTATGAAATGCACAACAATAAATTGTCTATGATGTGTTTTTTTAATTGTTGAAAACAGCACAAGAGGCGGTGAAAAGATCACTTGTTGATTCATTTATGGTGCATGTTGTGTTCTGAATCCTATTTATGTTATTCCTTGGAGGGTGCAGTCATTTTTTCTTGTCCTTGGAACTAATGCATGTGCTGGGAGCCAAGCAATCTGTTGGAGTTCCTCATAGATGGCAGTAAAAACATGACAGCTCTACTGCAACAAAAATAATCTTTTCAGTCAATGTCTGCTTAAAATTTCCTTTTTTTTTCTTTAGTAAAGTATTTTAAATCGGTTTATGTTGAGATGGTTTTCAATATTTATCCAGTACAACTAAAATCACTGATAAACCAGTGTAGCTGAAAAGAAGTTTAAATCAAAACATAAGTGACTTTAACACAAAGGACAAACAGCTGATTCTCGGTGTTAAGTCTGTATCACTTCTTATGTTCCATTATAAGAAAGGGAAGGTGTTTTTACTTACATTATTACAATTTACTTAACAAAAATCCTTTAAACAGACTGAAACACACTATGATGATTTCATTTTCCAGCCCATCTGAACTAAATTATAAAGGGTTGATGAACAGCGTGCTGACAAGATCCAGAGATCTAGTCCAATCAACACCCCGATCCGGCCACCTTGCGTGATATCTGAAGTGTGATAACTCTACACGTCCACTGAGAGAAGTGTAGTTTTCACAAGGAGTAGCAGCTAAGGTCTCTCAGGATGCTTTGCTTCATGTCATGTCTATTCAGCCCCATCTATTTGATACCGTCATTCCCTTAAGTATATACTACTACTTTCATTTTTCACCATCTTCTCTGCCGTTTTGTTGCTATCCTACCCTTTTCCTCCTCTGCTGTCAGAAATCATTCTTAAAAAGAAAATTTTTCCTCAGCATATTAATTTCAGCTCTTCATCCTACATGTCTGACAGACCTGGAGTGTTTAGACAAATTTTAAAAATGCATGACTCGTGATCTCCTGATGGTAAACAGATCAAATCTGGTATTTACACCTGGGTCTTCTGCTCTGTCACCTGGTTTCCCCTTTTCCATCAGTCACTCTTATCATCTCATATATTGAAAGATACACTATGGGAAGCAAGTACCTAAATAAATATTCGTATCCTGCCAAAATCCCAGAAGGGGACGTCACTGTACAGAGCATCAAATTACAAATAAGATAGCGCTTGGCAGAAAAGCGAATATGTATCAGCCTTCACAGACATCTGAGCCATGTTCTGTAATCTTGACACAGGCGAGACAAGACGTGGCTTGGTGTGGTTAATGGGTCAGTGGTCGTCTGTGCAAACAAGCCAATAGATAAATACGCCATGAGGACAGGATGAAGGAGGACAAAGATGAAAGCTAGAGGGAGTCAAGAGAGAGGGGTCGAAGAGTGGTGAGGCCCCAAGACTGGAGATGATGAACCACTACAAAGGCAAAGAGAAATCAAAATGGAAATGAGGCCCCACCAAAGAGCACTTCGGTCTCCCACTAGACCTGTTTGAAAGCTAGGCAAGAGTGAAAGGATGGGAAGACGAAGAAGAAGAGAAAAAGAAAAAGCCCAAACTTAGGGATGAAAAAGTTTTAGAAAAATATGCTAAATGGCTAATATTTTTAATCAACTTGATATTGTTTACCAAATAATACATACAGTACATATACAATTTTTCCCAAATATTCATAGCCTTGCAAATTTTTATTTTAAATTGTTTTCATTTAATCAAGAAGTTCTTTTTGCATAGAGATGAGATTCCTTAAAATCTCTTGTCTTAAACCAGGAAAAGCCAATAATCAATTTTATAAAAAATATTCCATTTCTATGTTTACATATTACAAGAAAATTGCATATCAACAAATCCTTATTGGTATTACAACAATCAAACCCTTCTTATTATTGCTGAGCAGCATTTTGCTTGTTTTGATGATTCTTCTCGGTGGCATCATTCCCAGGTGTTTGTAACCCTTTGCTCTCTCCACAGATTCTCTATCTTTGTGTTAGGAATCTGGCTGGGACACTTCAGTTAAATATATTTCAACTCAGAAGAAAAATGCATGGTTGCACAGTTGTCTTGCAGGGAAAGGGCCTGAGTTGAAGGGCATATAGGTATTTATTGCAAGTGTATGCAATAAATACAGACACCTCTCTTCAATATATGAGTTTATTAACCAAAACAAACAAAAAATGTAAATACTTAATATTTAGCTATTGACAAACAACTTTTTTATATTTTCTGTCAATTTGTACCCAAGGCCTAAGATTAATAGCCTAATACTCGTGACAAACTGTCCCAAGGCAAACAGATCTGACTTTAAGATATAGAATTTTATGTTGTGTTTTTAAACACAACTACAAAACTAATTTAGGACTTGGACAACTGACATTTATTAGTAAAAGTTCTGCATCCATTCAAATGTCATTTTGAAGTTAATTAAGACTAATTAAGCTAACAGAATTAGAGCTAAAGATGACGTAGTAAGCCATTTATTCAGCCGTCCCATGAAGAGTAACAGTTATGTCATTTATTTACTTGTTTTCACAATTTTAACTTTAATGCAGTGAAAAGCAAACATGTTATCTAATAACTTCTGAAATGGCAAATGGCAGAAATTATAAAAAGTTATTGTAGAAAAGGAAAGGGAAAATAAATGGAGGACAAGAAGTGAGATGGATACAGAAAGAGAGTGTTTGATCTAAAAAAAGATACAAATGCCAGTTTTAAGCTGCTAAGCAGTGAGAAATACTGTGCAGACAAAGGTGAGCTGTGAAAAAACTGCATGAGAAGAACGAAAGAGGAAATGAGACATTGATGGAGACAGACAGGAGGTAGAACTGTTACAAGACACACAGGCAGGATGTCAATATAATGTCTTCATCTACTTGTCAATGTCATGTCAAGCGTATGGCTTCAAATGACCAGCATAGGCAGGGGGCAGGTGAAAACCTCGTCCAGAGTATCAATCTCCTCCTTTGCCCTTCCCACCATCTACATGTTCTTCCAACATTTATCATCCAGCAGTTGCTCTCTATGGCCTACCTATTCTCTCTTTCTTTTGTACTTGCCATTTCAAAATGTTTTTTCAAATTGCTCTCTATTGTTATCACACACACAACCTCCCCCGGCCCCCCATATATATATATATATATATACATGCCAGGATTCATATATATATATATAGTTTAAAGGAAACTTGGCTGTTTCCTTTAAACAGCCAAGTTTAAAGGAAAAAAAAATGAAGTGCTGTGTTGGACAAAATCTAGTGTTGTAAGTCATGCATTTTCTGTGGCATATCATCAGAAACCCAATGGAATATGAGACAATTTATTTCTATGGACTGCTGGTTTATGTTTTTACTTCAATTCGATCACTGAAGTGGGACCACTGAGAAAAGTTTTTCTCAGCACATGCAAAACATTCTTAACAAGGTTGAAGTCTACAGTATATTCTCTGGTGGCATTACTTGTAACATGAAGGACTTTGTACTTCCTCAAAATGTCTCTTACATTTTGAGTCAAATGAATCCTGGCGTTATCTTGAGATATCTCCATCACATCTGGGAAGAAGAACATTTTTTAAAAGGCAAAACTTGGAGGATGCCATTTGACTTTACCTTCTGTGCAGGTAATGCTGCTCACTCTGAACCTGATGAGTGATCCCACTATAATAAGTGGGGCGTGGGGGTGTCAACAGCCACCCATGTAAATTTCCACTGATTCCCCCAGGGCAAGCAGTCTTATAACTACTGTATAAGTACCTTCTCCCCCTAATTACCCCACAGCAAACGTCCTATCAGCACCCTTGGTTTTGGACATTTCTCAGACTAGATTACAAAATATATATTGTGAAATATTTCCATGCATAAGAAATAAACATGAGAGTCTATTGCAACCGTGGACCTGACAGGATATGAAAGTTAAACTTGATCTCCACATTTGAAGCAACCACAAATCTTCATGTTATTTACAGATTATCACTGAAAACAGGGCACCTGATAAGGTGCTAACTTTGCCTAGATACCATAATCATTATTCTGTAACGACGCAGATACGGGCTTTTCGGACCTCCAGATTTAGATGTTTAATTTTGCGTGAAAACTCCTGAGGTAAAAAATGCTTTTAGATTGCTTTACTGATTATTAATATTTACAAAGGGTGAGCTGCTCCACATTGTTTTTGTCATAATTTGCATGCATCCATCTGACTGCAAATTGCCAAAATTATAAAAAAAAAAAAAAGAAGAAAGAAACATGTAAAAGCACATGTGGGGTCAAAATGACCCCTTCTCTTAAGACTGTGGGAGGGTTAAAGATTTCAATTAATCAGATTTTTTATTTTTATTTGACACAATAAATATGTGTAGTTCCTATCACATAAACCAAATCTTAAATGTAGGAACCACAGCAAATAAACATAGTTTTTTTTTTGCAAACAAGCAGTCTCAACAAGAATAGAAAGTTTATTCTTTTTTATTCCATGTCTTAATTTTGAGAGATGGTATTATTATAAAGATAATAAACAGAAAATGTTGATCCTACAAGAACAATTGTAAGATCTAACACTTCTGAGTCACATACCTGTTTGATATGCCCTGCCACCTTTACGCTCTCTCAGTCTCTCACTGCTTTCCTTTTTGTAATTTCTAATGGATAATGGAGCTTTGTACATCAAGACTTAACATCCAATCTGTCCCTTAATCCATCTGCATTAAAGACCCCTTTAAACACTTCTGCCCTTATTGGTTTTCCTCTCGACCAAGGAAGTTTTAAGACCTTACCAATGAAATTTCGTATGTCTATAAATCACTAACATAAATTAGAATTTAATAAAATTAGGTATCCTACCCCTCTGTTTTTGCTTGGTCTCCTTCAGCTAAAAAACTTGAATATTGTGAAAATTATTTCTCCGAGTGTTGACTGCCATTTACTACTATTATGTTCTGCACCTGCCTCTGCTGTCCCTACAGCCAATTCCAAAACAGAATCTATTGATCTTTTCCTTGTTGCTAGTGTGTATCATGACCTTGCTCTTGTAATTTCTAAACATTGTGTATTGTCTTTCGGCTCCACACAGGCCATATGATTGTGCCATCAATCTTCTGCCTGGGGCACCCTTACCTCACAGTCAGCTCTAAAATCCCTCCAAACCTGTAACAGGAGCCATAGAGTTATATTAAAGAAATCTTGGCGACAATCTTTATTTGGTTCTCTTCTCCTTTGTAACAGCTCTACACTGAACTCAGAGATTTAATTTTAGGGGGATAACCCTCTCAGTTAAATATACATTCCCTCCATTACTAATCAACTCCAATTCAAACTTTGAATCTTTGCAATAATAGAGCTGTCCTTTACTAAAGAACCCTGTCAACTGCTGTTGTTAACTACATCCGTTTCTCCTGCATACACTATCCAGCTTAACAGAATTATACAAATGTAGACTACAATTGAATAGAATTCCCCTCAGCTGATTTAGCAGTTATTGAAAACCTTTTGCTTAGTCACCGTTGGCTTCTGAAGTCTTTTCATAGATATAATTTTTCCATCTATTCTTCTCATTATTATTAAACATGAGACACAAGAACACACAATAAAATTGATGTGGCATATATCTCTACTATTCTTTTATGTGGCAGAACATACCTACATTTTTTGATGGTGTCTTTTTATGTTCCATAGTATGCTAAAGGCACACATTTTCAATACTATATAACAAAAAAGGTTCTGTTACAGCCATGAACTCAAATCCCAACAGGTTTTAAACACCAAAGACCTATACCTTTAAAGATTTAACCAGAAAAGTCTGCGGTCACTGAACCTGTCCCTTTGAAGAAAAATCATTTTGCTGTGTGCAGTTGAAGCCAAAATGTTTCCTATATATCCTGGTTACTTTTACTAAATATTAAGTTAGATTTGTATGGTCCAGTCCTGCAAAATATTCCAAGATGAACTTCTCTTCCACTTGCAGAAGTTTCTCCTCTCATTATATTAAATAGAATGTGCAACATATTGCTTATAATATTCATTATAAGCTAAATTTGTTCAAATATAACTTTGTTGAGTTGGACTACAGTTTGCTATTTTGCATTTATAAATCTGTCCAAACAAAGGTCACATTTAGGGATCATAAGGTCTCCATATATCATTCATTACTTGTGTAATAAATTAGTGTATGCTGCAAAATACTGTTCTATACATAAGTTGATGATGTGATCTGTGTTTTTGGCCCAAGAAATGCAAGGTTGGAGCTACAACCATCTTTAGTCGCAACTGAAGTAAGCAGTTCTATGATGATTTCATTAATTTAGCATAACTGTGGAGCAGTTGTGCTAAAATCAGTGGTTCTGTTCACAGTAATTTTGCAGCAATTTGTTATTATTGAAAGTCCTGCGGTTCTACATCCCACTATGTTTTGCAGTAGTTGTGCCACACAAAGTTTGTCAGTGTAGCTTAGCAACATTTTTGCAATCATTCTTTAAATATTGTCCTCAATATATAAGAAAAAATGGGCATGCTTATTCCACTGGCACTAATATTGGCATGGTTGTAAACACAGCTGCCCTAAAGGAAATGTTCTTCTCACTCTTCAAGCTTCTGCTAAAAGATGGAAAGGATATCAATGGGATGCTTAAGAACACATTTGCATAGTGATCCTAATAATCTGATTTACCTCTGGCTGCCACTGTGTTTCTTTTTATAAAGTGGTTATAAAACCCAAGTGTTCATTCTAACTCTCCCTTGGGCCAGGTTTAGTCTTCATGAATTCCAACAGACCCACTTGAGTACGCTTGAAAAATAAAAAAGCAACATTTTTTTGTATAAGGCTTACACTGGTATATGCAAAATAAAGCCGGTTATTGTACTCTGATTCTTTCTGGTGTTTTCTGGACTTTTTAGGATTGCTACAAGACAACAAAATCCTTTAATACGGGTTCAGTGTATTACTCAGAAGTACAATCAATTTCTGTTTTTAATCTGACAGCATTAGAATAACATGTAATCATTGCAGATTAATTAAGTGGAGATTCCTTCTTATGTGATTGTTAAACTGAATGGAGTTAAAAGAAAACTTATTAAATGACTCATTGCCAATGACAGTATAAAGTTATGTGTCAGGGTTTCCATTGGCAACAAACACAGTGGAGAGCACTCTGCTTTGAAGTAGGTGATGGGTGGAGATTAAAAAAAGTGACATCAAAGAAAAACCGTGTTATGGAACACACACACACACACACAGGCAGATAGAAGCATTTTTTCTCTCCACAAAAAGTGAATTCTTGAATTTTTAAATTTTACCTGGTTCAAAATCCGCACTGGGCTACCATTTTTGCAGTCAGACAAGGGTGGTCTTACATCTGTCCTCTCATTCCCAACCAGAACACATCTTGTAAAACAAAGTAGCTGAAATCATATTTCTACCATTAAAGCTTTTTCAGTTATAACTTCAAGTAGGAATTTCACGATTGTGCTTAAGAAGGCTAAGGAATGGGGTCTTTGTGGATGTGGTGTATGGACAACAAAGCTCTGCTCTGCAGGAAAAAAAAATATTTCTAATAAGCAGCAAATTTACTCTGATGTTTTACTTTGACATATTATAAATATTTACCATGCTTTTACAGACTGTATTTTAGAAGTAGAGACAGAGCTTTTGGTGGTAAGATAAAATATGCATGGATCATAAGGAGTATTACTGTGTTTGTTTATGTTTATAGCCCTGCTGCTCAGGCATTTTTTACTAACTGTACCTCTATGTTTGACAAGTGAACTCTTAAAAATTAGTCCTGAGCATTGCTAACCTGTTCAGTTCAGAACCTTCATAGTGATGCATATATATTATCTACTTAGAATATTTGTTATGGAGTCAAATGATTTCTTTGAGTTAAACTCAACTGGTTTGCTTTTCTTTTTTTTTTTTTTTTTTAAGAAAGTTGTCTTCTTAGTGTTGCATTTTGTATTCAAGGTAATTGTACTGAAGTTTTATCAAATTAATATGTCTGAGAAGACGGTGCTCAACTGCAAAGTTTCCACTCTTGTTCCAGTTTATTTAAGCACTGCTTTTGATTGAGATAGGTGCTGTGTACTCAAAGCTTTGATGAAAGGGAAGCTACATACCTAACATGGAAGGGGTCAGATGACTAAGATGATAGAGTGATAGAGTGAGGATGTGAAGAATGTGTTTTCACATAGAGGATGTGAAGTAGCATCATGCACGTCACATCAAAGCTGTTTCCTTAAGGTCAGTATCTTAAGGAAACAGCTTTGCATTGCTTTTTCCTAATATTTGTCTTTTTGATATACACTGTGTATTATCAACAGCTGAATGTACAGTATAAAGTATTGTTTTTTACTGACTCAATAATGCTGTCTCTGAATCATTCTGGATGAGCTGGAGGGGTTTTATAAAGTCTACAAAGCCTTGCTGGCTGCAAAATCCTACATCCTGATGCTGCGCTGAATGACAGTGATAATCTAAAACACCATGATGAAAGTATATAGTAAACTGCATCCACTCATCAGTCAGTCCATTGGTTATCATAATCTTGAACACAGGCTTGAACACAGGACTCCTTGGTCAGATATTGCTGACCAAGGAGTCCCACCATTTTTCTTGGCAGGTCCCACTGCTATTACTACATAAATATATAAGACACATGCTCCTCCTCTCTCACAGCTTTATTGACATCAACATAATAATGTTAACAATTTCTTGTTCTAACTATCATGTTCGATAAATTAGGATCTACTTGATATTAAAAAAACAATTTCTTTTCTAAAAAGTCATGTTCATTAAATTAGAGCCAACATGATAAAAACCATTTATTGTTATAAACAGTAAAGCTAGATAAAGTAGGGTTTGTGTGTATTTAATCTACATAAAGTGTTTTCCTGACTTACTACTCAGTGATGGGAGCTATGAAATGACTGACCTGCTTAACAATATTCTAATATATTGAATGAGTCTATTGTTAAGAAATGGTAAATCAAAGATTTGCTTCACCTCTTCTGCCTCATGTATGCTAAAAAGAATAGGCACATTTTGAGGATATTTGTCATGTTTTTTTTATACATAACCACTGCACTGTAACTACATGTTTTATTGAGGTATTTCCTTTTTTCTATTTTACAACATCATGTTGAATCTGCGTGCTTGTCACCACCAAATAACTGCCAACCTTAAGAAGAAAAAGCAGCAGAGGCTCCATCACAGGTTCAAAAAGATACACATCGCTCCAGGAGCTTGGTTGTAAACAAATGCTGGGTGTGTAATTTCTGGCAAATCACTTGGTGAGGTCATCTTTTTGCAATATCTTTGTAATGAAAAGTTTTCATCATTTCATATTCCAGGTATTCCTCAACAAATATGTTATTGATATCATGCAATTCAAATTTTTAATTTACCTTTTACACATTTTAAGAAATAGCATGTCTTATATTACCACCCCATTCTTCCATAAGTGGGTCAAAAATGACCCGCATTCATTTCCTTTGGAATTTAATGGGAGTCTTTGTTTCTTACCAACTGTGACTGTCAGGAAAACATTTTTTTGTGAACCACACACACGCACATACATACATAATGGACACTGAAATTGTTCCAACATTGTTGTTGTAAAATTACTGTTGTCATTTCATTTCAAAAATTTACTACAAATTGTCACAAATGTTCTACAATTTCTTCCAAAAATGCTTAAAAAAGGAAAAAATGAAAATATTTCAAACATAAAATAATTATTTTGTGAAATAAAACACAGCAGAAAGTATCATACTGAACATTATTTTGAATCAAAATGACAAAAGCACCATAAAAACGCATTGATTTAAACAAGGGTCCTAAAAGACCAACTCATGGAAGACTGTTGTCAGGTTCTGAGTTTTTCTGTGTTTATTTTCGAGTTTTCTGTGTATTTATTTCGAGTTCTGTGTCTCTGTGCTCTCCGTGTTGTCCTGTCCTC
>CAEFZY010053585.1:0-50183 GCA_903066815.1 Brachyrhaphis roseni | reverse complement strand
AATCATGCAATTTCCTTATCACTAGATGGCAGTAGGTACATAGCATTGTACGTTAAAACAAGATAATTAGTGATAAGTATTAATATATATTTAATATATGCGACTATAGAGTATCATTTGTTTACATTTTGGTTGGTGGTGTGCCTCGTGATTCTTTCAATGAAAACAATGTACCTTGGCTCAAAAAAGGTTGAAAAACACTGATCTAATCGATCGTCACCATTTAAATTTCCAAAATAAATTATAGCATGTTTATGATCTGCCTTTATATGTTCCTGCGATGTTTTCTTGCTTTTATCTCCCTAAAATATTGCAGATAGTAAATATTTCCTTTAATCAAGTTATTTTCCAGAAGCTCTTGAGACTGTAGTGATCAAAGTGGTTCAGATCTTATTTGGCAGATAGAGACTACGTACATTGTCTCATTGTTCTGGGTTCTATTGATTTCCTCAGTGGCCCTCTCTCAGGCCTGCAAAATTACTTCTCATGTCATGTAACCTGATGACACATTTTTAGGTTTGGCGCTGTAATAGAACAGGAAAAAGTTAGTTAATGATTTATTTTGTTTGTTTGTTGGTTTTTTGTTGTCAGAAAGACTTCATGAAAAAGCGAAATTGGACAAATTTTGTACATCACTACTTTTTGTACTCGCATGAGGGAAAAACTGTTTCATGAGGGATTCCTTTTTTTCAAATACTATGATTTTGTTTTTTTCCTTTTTACTTGGACATAAGCTATAAAGTCCTTATTCAGGCCACTTCAAGCTGCAGGACTCCAATAATTATTTCAGTTTAATATCAAATCCAGTCATTAATTATAGAAAAGGGTGACAAGGGCCAGGTGTCACAGCACAGCTAGGGGTGAATTCATTACCAACAGAAATGCCATAATTCTTTCCACTTTGTTCTCTCAGTGCGTCACTGAAAATCCTTTTAAAAAGTATTTATGATCAAGGATGTTATGACCTCAGTCTCTTAAACCAGATCTGGCTACAACCCAAATGTTTTGTCCTTCTTTTTATGTTTCTCTCAAGTCATAATTCAACAGTTGCTAAAAACACACCTCTTATTCTCCTGCCTTTTAGCATTTTTATGCTTCGTCATAAAATGCCTAGCATTAAATTGTAATTATATGTTTAAATGCAACTTTTGGATGGATGCCTTAGCAGCAATTGAGGACATCATCAAAAAAAAGCCTAAAAAAAATGATGTGCTCATCAAGATGAAGCTTCGTGACGTTGCAAGCTAATTTCCTTTCTGACTAGCTAAATGGCAGATTGTGTATGCTAATTAGGATAGCTAATTAAAGCACTGGTGCGTGCATGTGTGTGTGAGGCTTTTGGTTAGGAACAACCACAGGACGGCTAATTTTAAGGGGTTTGAAATGATGAGCAACATGTCAGCCTTTTTGGGACCTGCTGAGGGGAAAGAGTGAAACTTTTGGCAGCTGAATATTTGACAGGATCAAGCATCGTGCCCAGAGTGGGAGCCAAAACCTGCCAAAGGCTGACTACAGTTTATATTTAACTATGTCCCCCCCCACCAAAAAAAAACATCACAATAAAAAAGAAAAGCAGACGAATACAAATCTTAATGAGCTCTAGCATCTAGAGCCACTCACTTGAATAATCTTTCACTGAAGCCACTGCATTGTTTGAGCTCCCAATTTTACAGAGCAAGTCTGAAAATTTCCTCCTGTTTGGGTTTTTGATTTAAAAAAAAAAAAAAACGGGACACTGTTTGAACAGCTTAAAAATCAGAATAGTTTACATTTTAAAAGGCTGCAGAAACCCTGCAAAAATATGAGCTCATTATTATTACGCTCCAGCTAGTCTGCTCATTACCTTTTAGGAAGTTCAGTTTTAAGATCACAGAGCCCAGACACCCACCAAGGCTGCAAGTTCTTAGCTTTCTGCTGTCTGCATATTTCTATGACTCTCCAGAGTTAAGTTCAACAGATTCAACTCTCAAAACAACTACAGGAAACACCAAAATGAACAACAGCCACTTTTGTTAAGATGGAGAGGTAAACTTGGATCGTATTATAGATTGGTTGAATGGTGCTTAAATAAAAATATTTTTAAATAAAATTCCCCCTCCTTTCATTAGGTTTCTGGGCTTCTGTTTGTCGACTGCAGCACTTCTGTTTTTGCTGCAAAGCAGAAAGCTGAGCCCCGGCTCCCCAGCGGTCTTATAAAGGTAACAATAGAACTCCCGTGTGCAAACGAAGCAGAGCACAGCAGACGATGGCTCACACAACTAATTGAAAGGCTGTAGCCATCTTAGACAATCAGCCAACTCTATCTGCGATTATAGATGTGACGTTATGTGCTGGGATACAAATCCGCCACTGTCTCCAAACCCTCTGGCGCCCGTTTTAGACCTGGCGATGGTGACCCTGATGAGCTTTCGGCCTCCTCTGGGTGCTCATTATATGTGACAGCATAAACCTGACTCCTCTCTTTTCAGCTCAAACTTTCCCCTCTTTTTAATGATTTTTCACATACCAAGTTGGGTCCTTTATCTGTTTCTAACTAGTCCAACAAAACAAAAGGACAAAAACTCAGGTGTTTACCAAAAGCAGCATGGCAATTGGAGCAGCGGGCTTTTGTTGCAGCTCCTGGTTTTGCCCTTTTCCAAACTGACCCCCTTTGACACAGAGGCTGAAATTATTCGAGGCAGAAGCAGCAGTGCAAATGAAACATCATTGTGATTGCAGTCTCACTGACATGTCCAATGAGAGAAAGAAGATTTAGTTGCTTGCTAAAATGGCAGTGGTGTTGAGCTCTCTCTTTATGTTAATGAGGTCTAGTTCAGCTTGAAATATTTCAGTTCAGCCGGACAACAGGATCAATCCAGTTTTTATACATGTTCTGAATCCTATGCATTACATGTTTCATACATTCACAAGTCAATCAAACCTCAACAACCACATGAAAATATATTATTCAGTATGTAAGAAGTTACTAACACTACCTAGCATCAACTGTCAATCAATGATAATCCCAAATGTTATTTTCAAATGAAAATAGGGCTCAAATTCAGTTTAGAACAAGTACACATTTTGGACCAAAACATTTATTTAGGCTTGGCTAGTTTGCAAAGTCAGCAAAAGCATTTATGGAAACCATGCACAATGCATCATTTCTATGGGTCATTTTAAATTTTATTAGCATAAAATTTAAGTCAGTATTTGTGACAGATGCAAGAAGTCTTTTATACGCTAATTCAGAGATTTGCCCTGTGAAAACATTAAAAACTTCTGCACAAGTACAAAAAAAGTTGATAAAATATCTCAAGATTTTATGCAATCTGGCCTTGATGATCTGTTACAGTGTAATATGTATTCCTTAACTACAGTGCCTTGCAAAAGCGTTGATACCATTTGGATTTTTTCCTATTTCTTTCCACTATAAAGCTCAATATATTTTAAGTTTTATGTGAAAGACCAACACAAAACAGGGCATAATTTTGCTGAAGGAAAATAGTGCAGAATTCTACAAATATTTTCCCTATAAAATCTTAATAGATTATCCATAGCTGTTCTGTAAAACCCTTGGAGATTACACAGCGTACATTAATCAGATATATCACCATCTCTGCGGTGAAAAACAGAGGCTGCAGCATCACGTTGTGATATTTTTCTTCACCGGGGAACGGGAAGCCGGTCAAATGTGACCAGAAGATGGATGGAGTTTAATTACGGGTGGAAAAACCTTTTAGAGGCTTCAGGAGAGCTTAGGCTGGGATGGAGGTTCATCTTCCAGCAGGTTAACTGGATCTAAACTCATACAGGTTTAGATCAAAGACTACTCATGTGTTAGTTTAATCCCGTCTCAATCCAGGCATGAATCTGTTTTAGAATTCTCATCATACAATTGCAAGGAGTTTGAGTTCTATTGAAATGAAGAAGTTAAGAAATTCTGTCTTTAAATGTGTAAATCTGGTGAAGATCTCCCCCACAAGATTTGCAAATGCAATTCTAGTAAAAGGTGATGCAATAAAATATTGACTCGGGAAGCCAAATATAAATTCATGACGGATTTTTCCAAATAGTATCCTTTAAATCTCGACTAGAAACCCACCTTTTTAGAGTTGTATTTGAGACGTAATCAATTACGAATTTAACGATAGCACTTGACTTAATGTCATGTTTTGATTGTTGATTCTATGTTGCATGACTTTGTGTTTGTTATGATGTAAAGCACTTTGAAATGCCTTGTTGCTGAAATGTGCAATACAAATAAAATTTGATTGATTGATTGATAATAAAAAAAAGTATTACTCTTCACTATTATTTTGTGGTGATATTTCACTTAAAATCTCGATTAAATACATCAGAGTTTGTGGTTGTATTGTGACAAAATGGGAAACAGCAACACATCTGCAAGGCGCTGTATATTAAATCGTTTACTGCATGCCATGTTCACTGCAGTGACACACGGCACAAACACACACTAACACTCACACAAACAAATAAGACAGGGAGCTACAGGATGCCTGATTACTGCCAAGCCAAAGCATGCAACATGATAAGTTTTTTTTTTTTTGGTTTGTTTGTTTTTCACATGAACACAAATGCATTACATGTGTCAACAAGAAGGCTCACCAAGTTTCCAACATGGGAAGGACCCTATTCTACACACACTGATGCACTATGACAGTCTTAACACATATCAGTAGACTTTACCAACATGGAAGTATTGCACTTTTTTTCTTTTTTTGGAATCAGTGTGACCACATTGTGGAGACAAGCCCGAATGGAGTGAGCATGAGTGATGACGGATGCAATGAGGTGTGAGGGGTGGTGGGGAGGGAGGGGGTGCTGTGTGGAGTTATGTTGCTGGGATGTGGGGATGCCACGTGAAAGGATGATCAACCAATTACTGACAACAATGCGGAAATACAGAAAATCAACCTGAACAGAATACAGCTTTCTAAAAAAGAGATAAGACGCAACAAGAACAAAAAAAACAAAACAAAACAAACAAAATAAAAAGAAGACAAAAAACCACAAGCTGCTTTCTGCCTCAGCCCCAGGGGGTCCTGCTTTGAAGTGGTTTGCTTCAGAGGTTGCCAGGGGGAAGTTTTAAAGTCTTGAAAGTTACCAAGGACCTTGTGCTGTGCTCTTCGTTTGAAGCCTTTGTTAGTGGCCTTCAGAGCACAAAACAATTAGACAACACAACAGCCCGATACACCTTTTATCAAGCAAAGTTCGACTCAATAAACTCTGATTGATTCGCGACTTTACATCCTTCCCATCTCATCTATCTTGAAATCACCTTCCGCGTAAATGAGCCGTTTGAGCGTTAAGAGCGACAAATTTTTGGATTGGTGTGGTGCAGAGGAACACCTCGGATTTGACTTGGTCTCCTCAAACTTTCCCTGCCTCACACTTTCTTTCGCAACCTTTTATGCCGCACAGGGACATTATCGGTAAGTCTACAGAAGATGCCTGAACAATGGGAACACCTGCTCCCCATTTTTAAAGGGAGGGAGCAAACGTTTTTCTCTCACTGATTTTTTTTTTTTTTTGAAGTAAAGAAATCTGATGACAACCTGCAGTCACACAAGCACATTTTGTAATTTTTTTTTTAAATTATCCTACTGTTTGCTTTTTTATCTTTGCTATTTCTAATAATGGCACATTATTTTCTTATGTTGTGCATTTAATTTCTGTATAGTATTATATACTAAGTTCTGTTTTCATAATTTTGTTTTAGCGTAAATCTACGTGCTCCGTGCTGGTACGCCAGCAGCAGTGGGACAATAAAGGTTATTTCTATTCTGTTCTGTTTTTGCTCTTGTTTAAATCCTATAGCTGCATTAAAGTGCTCCACTCCTCAGCTTATGTTTCTCTTTTTCTACATCCTAAAAAACATTAGAGTCCTAAAACTCTAAGTTAATGCTTCTCAGCTCTTACAAAGATTAGAACCTAAAAACAAACCAAAAAAAATCTATTTAATTTTCCCTTTAGTTCTAGATTTCTTATTCTCCTCCCTTTCTGCTGCTGTACTAGTTTTAAAGCAGACTCTGCCCAATATACTGTAAGAATGTATACGCAAGTAAATTCATTCACATGGCTAAAAGCCAAATGATAACTATGCCAGACCTTCCCTTTTAAAAATTTCAAGTCTGACCTCTTGAAAGAATATGAAAAAGAAATCAAAGATATTTTGGAGACGTTTTCTTTTTTTGTCTCTCTTTTTTGGATTCCACTAGCTATTTTGTCTTATAGGTTTTATTGATCTGCTCTCTTTTTACTAATCTCATCTAGAAGAATCGATGACTTTATGGACAGGTTGAGAACTGACCCTTCAGATTGATTTCAAAATTGTCTGATTGATTTTTGATCAATTCCAAGACTTAAAATAGCTTAAAAAGATTTTTGGGTTTTTTTATCGTTTATGAATGTAAACATAATATGAATGTGTAAGAAATACATGTTGAATTTTGATCTGAGAAGGTTTTAAAAAACCTTTTTTTTATTTTTTACGTCAGTTTATGCAGCTGGCTGCACACCATGCAGGCCTATAAGTTTGTTTAAAGAGCGTCTGCATCAGCGTTTGTTGGTCTGCAGCCCTTTTGCCACTTATTGTGTCCAGCATTGCAGGGGCTATGATTTGCTATCAAGTGTGTTTGCTTATCCTCTGCCAAGCTCGAACAATGCAGCAAAGCAATCCTGTGAGAAACCGAAGTCTGCGACAAACAAACCATTTTCGGGTGAACTGCTTAATTGCTATTGATGTGCGTTGGCTGGTTGAATGCTATAATTTCCAGTGAAACTCGCTGTGGACTGCACTTGTGTAAACAAAAGTGGAAGGCGAGCAAGCAGCCAGCTCTGTCTAAAAATGCCAAGGCAATACCTGCATCTAACTGCATGCAGAATTTTTGAAATGACCTAAAAGTAATTAATTGTGAAAACTTTAAAGGAATTTTATGGAATGCAATATTTTTGAATTTAGAAGCACAAAACCCTTTCGAAATCTAAATCTGTGGAAGGCTTCTTCCGCCATGCGACTTTTCCTCCCTGCAAGACCTTGAAGCGTTTACAACCACTTCAACTTTAGACACCACTTCTGAGGCAGCTGACTGGACAAGGGTTTAGCTACTGAAGCATTGCTACTAACAGGATGCATGAGAAGAGGCTGCAGTTGAGAAAAGGACCTTAAAAACGGAAATTAAACAATGGTGAAAATCAAAACATTTGTGAAGATGTTACTGTGAGGGGAATCGTCTTACCTGGGGACACAGGCAGTGGAGGTCTCCGCCTCAGGGGCCTCCGGGGCTGGGCAGCAGAACTGGTGAAGAACTGTTTGGTTGCTGTGTAAAAAAATACAAAACAAAAAAGATAATATCTTTAAATACAGATATTGAAAGAGTCAACTTGTCGGGATTTTCTCTAATGAAAACAGGTTTGATGCATTTCAATTTCCCCTTTTTTACCTTTTTTTGGGGCTGTGAAATAGAAAATATCAGCAGTGCTCAATAATTGCAGTTGTTTATGTAGGCGTTTAATCATGTAAAAAATACACCAATGCATTATGAAAAATTCATCTAGCAAGAATGAACATGCTGATATAGTCTTGAGTGCTATGTGCAAAGGACAATTTGATGTTTTCTTTAAGTATTAATTGACCAATCAATGCAGCGCAGTTAACCACCTACAAAAGACAGCATACTACAAATAATAAAATTAATGGTTGCTACCATAAATGAAAAATCCGATTTTTGTCTGAAACTGAGGACTCCAGTCCACACAACCACAAGTCACTTAATTTTACTGTACTTTTTCTTTAGCCAGAAAAGATCTAAGCAAGCAAAGCTTTCTTTACTTTTAAATAAGCTCAGAATGGCATCGCAAAAAAAAAATATGTTTCCCTTTTGACCCATGTTGGTATATAAAATATTTTTGTGACAACAGATAAATAAGTATAATCTGGTTACAATTTGACTAAACACAGCAATTAACCAAGCGATCGCTTTTAAATATATTCCTGCTTTTTTATTATTTATGAATTTTTCAAGGGCAAAAAAAAAATTGAATAAATGTATTTGGTCTATTTCTGACTGAAAGACGAGATTGAATACCAATTTACTCCACAATCCTAAAAGTTTTACATTTTTTTTAGACCGTTCGCGGAAATAAAAGAGTTAGAGCTGCACGTGCAATTCCCAATGCAAAATAAATATTCTTATAGCGTGTCAACATAAAAGACAGAGATTTTTGATTTTATATATTTTACCATGTCAACCACATTAAGTATTGCGATCTATACCGATCTATCTAGTTTCATATCTGAAGGTCCTTTAATTGGCGGTAAGCAATCTTTTCCAGTGTTGTATTCAGAGCAACTTAGAGACAGGTCCAAAAATGACTGAGTCCAGCCCAAATTTGAAAATCAAAACTTGCTTGCTTCAATTCTTTGGTGCCTGGCCCCAAGTCAGACTGCTGGTGGTGATTAAGTTGCAAATAAAAGATTCCAAAGTGTGAAAGTCTGGTTTTATCAGGAGAGAAGTCACATGGAGAGCCACATGCTTTAGAACTACACGTAAACGTCTGTTGACTAAAGAAAGATGGTGAAACTGGTGATGCAAACCTGTACAGGACATTAGAAGGTTATCAGAAGGAAGCAACATCAGAGATTTAATAATAACTTTTTTTCCACAAAAAGTGAAAAACAATGATGGTGTTATCGTACATATTTGTGAGATCGGCTTTCAATGAATTAGCCACTGAGAATCCTCAAGTCTTCTGGCAGATAAAGAAAGGATAATTCATTTCTAAAACAGGTCTTATTAAGATAATATTCAAAAAAAAAAATGCACAAAGGCATTTTCATATTACAGCCCTACTGGTGCAACAGCTTTTCTGCACACATACAAGCAAATATTTATATTTTTTGTGAAATCGTATATTTAAATTAGTTGTAAATAAAGCGAGTCATTTCTATAGCTTCAAAGCATCGTTCAAATATTCAGCCATCAAACTGGTGGTCTCTGCAGATGTCCACTCCCCAGTGATGCTCAAGTGGAAAGAACGCAAGTGTAAAATTTTCATGTACGTGCGAGAAAGCTTTCCTTTTATCCCCAGTGTACGCTCTCTCCCTTTTAGACCGGACACTGCCTCGCATTTCAAACGTTCATCCGTCTCTTCGCTCGGTATCAACCCCTCCACACCCCCCATCGTTCTACTTTCTTTCTGCTCGTTCTTTCACGCTGATTTCACATCACTCTCTCTTAAAATCCGCATCCCCCACCTTCTGTTGCTGGGTTCTACAGACAGCCTGTGTTGTGCTAAAGAGGAATATGCTCAATTACTCTTTCTGTCAGAAAATGTGGCCAGCCCAACGTGTGCTGCGCTGTGTCGTCATGGGGACACAGAGGAAGGACACAGCAGGTGAGAGAGATGAGCAGGCACAAAGGGTGTTGTCAATTAATTACTGAGAAAAGCGGTGGCTTCAGGTTCAGTTCACTAAATCTCCTTCTCTAACCGCCCTGATTTGGTCAGTAAAGAGTAGTACTTTATCTCACAGAGAATGGCAAGCACATTTACTCTGCAACCTGATAGAAAATTCAGGACATCCATAAAAGCAATAGTCCCACTAAAAAAAAGCAGGGTAGGAAAAAAATAAATAAATAAAAACAAAAACTCCAGAGAAGGCGGTCGCTGGGTGTTTTCAAGCAACAATGGCTGATAGTCCAGGGAGGGGATGACAGGAAATTAATTTTCATTGTTAATGTCTCCTCTAATTGTCTTCTCTTTAACAACCATGACACTGCTGTGGTTAGTTTTAATGGGGGTCCAGGACACAAGACAGTCTGTGAGGGAACGCAGATTAGTTGGAGTGCTGGAGCAGTGGAGACGCTTGTGGACTATGATAAAGTTTGCATATGCTGCTCATCGGCAAGGAAACCCTTCCTCCTGAACATATGCAAATGTGAAAACTTGAAAACAGCTGAAATGTTGATCTTCCTTTGTGTTTCAAAATTTACATTTTTGCTGTAGCAGAAGTCAAAGAAAATACCCTTGCTGCTCTGATATTTTAACATGGAACCATACTTTGCTCATGTAATATACTGGAGATAAGAGTTGGAAAAAAGGTTCACATATGCATACAATTCATTTCTTTCCTAGACCCCAGGTCAAAATTCCAAGGTTAGTATAAAATCCTGCTGTGCTGCATTACACCTGCGACTGACGAGGCTGAAGAAAAAAAATACTTGAAAACAAAAGTAACTGGAAATGACAGCAGTAAAAACACAAGAAACAAACATTTGGCTAAATCAACCCATTACTGACTTAAAGGTCAAAGACTTGATTTTGAACTGAAACTTATGACAAAGAAATAAAAATGTCCGCCTTGCTTTTCCATTGGTAGGGAAGGGCTATGTAAATCTGCCATGTTGTCAATGCCTCTGTTGTCTAATGGCTGACATTTATATAAAATCAAAATTCATTTATTGTCATTGTACATCTAAATGTGGATATAAAAACTTCCTCACAACTGTTTTGGTAACATAGTCTATTTTTTGTCAACCACTTTACTTTTAGTTCTACCGCAATGAACCCTTTATTCTTTGTTTACCTTGGTAACCCAGCCTGAGTGCATGCAGGATTTTTTAAATTGCATTTACTTCTGCTTATACTGCTTATTATAATTACACACCTCTATTCCCAAGAGTCATGGGCTTACATTTTTGCATTTCAATTGCTATTTAATTGATAGCATGGATACGTCTCTCGTATGTGCCTGCACTTATTTGATCAAAAGCAGCAATTTATCCAAGCTTGCATCCAGCTCTGCATTCATCCCTAAAAATCCTTTACAACTCACTAAATAAATATCGTTCTTTATTAGTTGCTCTTAATAAAAAAAAAAACTGTGACGATCACACCCATAAAGCTTCAATATTATTTCACCAATTATTCCACTGTAGCCTGAAAAGCTCCTGGCTCTTTAATTTGTGTGTTGTCTCAGTCCTATATGGGTAAAGAGACTCTTAGACCTGGTTAATCAACCACAATGTTTAATTAGAGGTTATTATTCACTGGTGCAGTGGGGTTAGGAGAATTTGAGAATAACACACACACAGACGGTGCTGAGATACAGACAAATCTTGCAATTATATGCACTTTAGTCAACCTTGAGGAAAATGGGTGACTCGCTTTGCCGAATTTGGAGGGGAAAATTCTCCTCCCGGGGCAGCAATGTGGGCAAAAAGACAGAGTGAACACTTTTGATCTTTTAAAGCCCATTTATTCATCGTAACTATCGTTCCCTGCTTTGATCTTTCTCTCTCCTCAATTTGCTTTGTTTCAATTGCCGTCTATCTGCTCCTATCGCCTCCATCTTTCCGCACAAAACGCTTGCAAGCCATTTATAACTGTCGCGGTTTATAGCCAGGCATGACCTTCAGCGGAGCAGCTGTTACAGAGACAGAGCGAAAAAGACAAAACAAAAGTGTCTCGGTTGTTACAAGTGTGGAAGAAACAGGTTGTTCAAACAGAAATTAGACGAAAAACTGTGATGTTTAAGATTATCTAAATTTGTCTATATCACGTAGCAATAGCATGTTGACAACTCCTACATTTCTATTTACAGAATTGTTTTTATTAGTAATACTCAACCTTCATTTAAGCAGAAAGTCCCTTGAGAACTTCCTGGCCTAGAAGGCACATTGGTACAAGCTAAATCTTTCACATCAAAATACATAAAACAAAAGAAGTTAGAGTCAACATAAAACATGTACAAAGCGTAGCTTAGAAAACAATTGCTAAGCTCTTCAGTTACAAAACTCAGTGGACTATTTTCTCAGTGGATTTGAATTAGAAAGCCTACATAAGTAAAAATCCCTGACTTGAGGTTTTTATGCAAAGATGCACACTCGCACTCCAAAAGGAGCATTCAGTTTTGGTCAATGCTATCACTGGGGATTAAACTGAACTCGCATGATCTGCTTTCTGATTTTCAACACCCCTTTCCCACTTACCCCCACGGAGCAAAACACTGCATCTAAGCTTTTATTAGCTCCCCCACACACTGCATCTGCTACATACAGAATACAGCACCCTTCCCACTTAATGGCACTTCTGACAAAAATGTGTATGTCTTTTTTTATTATTATTATTATCTTTAATAGCAGTTGCATTATCTCACACTAGAAATACCGCAGTTCTCCCACTGTAAACCTAAAGCAAGCATATCTCTCTCACTCCCTTAACAACCTCTTTGCCTTGCATTCAAACAAATGTTTTATACTAGGGAAAAATAAAGAGCAAAATTCTCATACAGAGATGTACTTGGGTTTGCTTCACACACAAGCAGTTTATCTAGTAGTTGCTTTATCATGACTCATTTAAAAAAAAAAAAAAAAAGAATCATTTGCATCCAATTGATCTAATTGTCTATTTTTCTATTTGTTGTATTAGGTATATGGTTTTATTAGGGGTGGGAATCTCTGATCTCTACCCGATACGATACACGTCTGGATTCACAAGCTATGATCATCCTATACATTTAACATCCTCAACAACCAGAGATTCAATTATATAGTATTTACATCCTTATCAAGATGCCTCTCGATTTAAATGAACTTGGCTGAGAAATATATTTGTTTAAATATTTTTTCATTAATAAAAATGAATGAAGCAATTCAAATTTCAATCATTTATTAATGATCATATAATCATATAGTTTTTGCGTGGGAAATTTTTGGCATTGAATCCTGGTGCAAAATATAGTGTCCTGTTGTCAGTTGCTATGGCAACTAGTCTGCGTGCAGCCTAGCCGACACTGGGAGCGAGAAAAAGGACGAATGCGAGTGGTTTTGACTTATTCTTCTGCGTTATTTTTCCCTTTGCTGCGGCCCACTGCATTTAATTAATAATGCCTACATCTCCAAGTTTCGTTTAGCTCACGGAATTGCTCTACCGCGGCAGCGCGGCTATGGGTGGCATAGGTTTTATGCCCTCCAGCGTTGTGCGCATGCGTGAAGTTTCCAGACACACACAAAAACCAGCAAGGGGTATACAGCATCTGTTATGTTTTTTGCACATGTGGATATTAATAGCCAAATATCCGCTAAAAAGGGATGAAATGTTAGTCTCACCGTGCGATGAACTGATAGGCGTCTCCACGCTGACTCCGTGTCGCCGTTTCAAGTGAATGATAAGGGTAGTCGTGCTTCCAGTTTATTCAATAAAGGGTGCACATGTTTCAAATCGTATTTGCTTTATAAAGCTGTCCGTTTCTCTTGTAAAAGCCATAGTGTGGCGGTGCTCCGCCATGTTTGTTGTGGTAATTAAGCGCGCGCGCCTACCCGCACAGCTTCTTCCTCTTCCGGTAGCGCTAGTTGGTCAATAATTAGTTTTATTTATTTATTTATTTATTTATTTATTTATTTATTTATTTATTTATTTGCATTTGTACATTAACATTGAATTTAACCGATACAATGAGGTAAAATCCGGTGTAATTAAAAATTTCCTTTACAAATCACAGAAATTTAAAGCTGCCTTACCGACGCATTCGTATCACGCATGTCCGTGGATCGATGAAAACCGGTTAATATTCCCATCACTTGTTTTAATGATAGCTTCAGAATGATGGTGGATTAGCTTGAAAACACATCCCTAACCTAAATCTCTTCTCAGGTAAACAATTCTTCAAAAATACATAGGTTTTCTTTGTTGGAAGCCTGCCATTCCGACTCTTTTTGTAAATTTGTTCAGTAAGCAAAATTCCCCTGAAAGCTTCATGTCAGCACAGACTTGGGCTGTACCAATCGGCTTAACCTGCCTTCTGTAAGTGAAACTCGGAAGAGCTGGAGATGGACCAAAGAGTGAAACCTGCTCTCCCAAGAGAAAGGCCAACAAAGGAGACAAAAAACAACTTTCATGTTCATATTCAGACAAAGAAATATTGTCTGTTACATAACACTTCCATAACTGTATTTCTCTGTATACACCAGAGCAAACTATTGATTTAAAAACAGCTCCCTCCAAATCTCAGCTTTCCCTGTGTCAAATATGGGGCTAAAATAGTGTTTTTTCAGAGCTGTAAATCAGTGTTCTCCACTTAACACTTTGGGTCAGACAGCAATAACTCTGGGTTTAGGCAGATATAAAGGAAAATGAGGTTTCAATACACTGCATTTTTTTCAACCACGCAGTGTTCTGTCTGGGAGGAGTCCACAAAGGATTTATGCCGAATTTTCTAATTTCCAAAGATGCGGATACTGCATACTATTTATTTTATATTTTGCCAGTAATTTATTATGCTAGCTAAACACTGAAATGAATAATCTAATTTAAACTAGCCCTAATATGTAGTCTTTTTTATTGTAATCCATAGGGGGCCCAGAAAATCTTTGGGAACCACTGCAGTACATTACAGTACAGTTTTGTGCTTTTTTTGTGTTTAAGTTACATATTTATGTAGTTTAGAAACATATATAATAATTCAATTACTTGTATGTTATGCAAAATACCAGTTGATTTTTTTTTCTGCAGCCTTTATGTTTGGTTCTGTATTTGAAAAGCTCCTTATGACAACTAAAATCTTTACTGCCACTGACGCAGTTTGAAACATGCACTCACGTTTGTCTCACTGTTTTTTTTCTCTCTATAAAGACAAACCAAAACAGGACAATGACAGCACTCAAGGCAAAATATTTTCTCTCCACTTTTCTGCTTTCAGTGTCCAAGCATACAACGTCTATTTTACAGAGTTTCGTCCACCAACAGGATATTTACTGGCCAGAGTGCAAGGTCAGTGCTCGACAAGAGCCAAATTTCAGAGAAAGGAGACAAAGACAAACTTTGAAGCACAAAACAAACACACTCCTAACTTTTCATTATTTTTCATGCCTAATAGTTCTAAAACACACTTTTGTGGCACAAAAAGCACCTTGAAGACCATGTCCTTTTAAAATGAAAACTCTATTAAGATAACTGTTTGATACTGTAACAGCAGAGTATGACTACCTGATGTTGTAACCAGAAAAGGATTTGTTTCTATGATTATGTTTAGAACAGTGGGACTTATAATTGTTTTCATTTGACATAATTACTGCAAAGCTTGTGATATTTGAATTATTCTTGGTAACAGTTAATCAAAGAAATCGGGGTGCTGAGCTCTGTGCACATCAAACTAAAAAGTCAGAACCAGAACAGAAATGGCCCATCCTTATTTGGACTGGCAGTTAAAAAACAAATCATAAAAATGTCAAAAGGAATCTGTTTACATCAATTGCATTGACCATATGTCAGTCTTGATTAAGAACCCTTCATTTGAGTCATGTTTTAACAACAAGGAGTGGGACAGAACAGTTATTTTCCTTCTAACACAAGAAATAATAGTCAGAAATGATATATTTGCTGTATCTCTGTCACGCTGATTATTTGGCACCAACTCTGACATCGTTGGTATGACGTCTCCCACAGAGGAGTGATAATGATTTATGATGAAGATGAGCCAACAACAACAGAAGATAGAGAAAGAAACATGTGTTTGCATGTGACTTCCAGCTGGTGTCTACTATCAAACAGGTCCAGATGCTCATGTTAAGCATAAAGCTACGCTGTGTACAACCAGGTCTAATTCCATCCAATTTGTATGAATAATCAAAGCTATATGCTTAAAAATAAAATCCTAAAATTTCACAGGAAGGTGAATGCACCAACTGCCGCACTAAACAAACTATGTAATTATATTTCAATTAATAGATTTTGCATATGCAAATGAGTGTGTCTTTTTTTCCTTCTTCTTCTAAGCCAAAGTGCAATAAAGCATAGCTGAAGCTTTGCTGAGACTGCATGTGATCTGCTGAGAAGCCCAAGAAAGCCAATTGGACATGCAGTGCCTGCTCTGATCTGCTCTGCAGGGCCTTCCAGCCTTATGTCCACGGCTTTGAACATTACTCAGGACCTTGAAGTTAACCACACCTGACATTTCCTCAGGTAAATGCAGGTTTGTGCAGAACCGTTTCAGTGTGTGCGTGTGTGTTTGCGATCGGGATTATACTCCAAGCCAAACTAAACATAAAGATGAAACGCCTCACCCTACTATTCTACAGTATTTATGTTTAGTGAGTTAGTCTGAGATTTAGCAGAAACTGATATATTCTTATATACACAGTGTCTTACTTAAGTGTTTACACTCCAAGAACCTAACTGTAAAGCATAAGTTAAATAATGTTTTGGGGTTTTTTCTCCCCCAAGATCACAATGGTAGGTGGAGCAGGAAGTAGACTATAAAGACCACAAGCTAACGTTTGCAAAACTGCTCGACAGGATAACACTGGGCTCAATCCAATAAATAAGTAAATAAATATAATGGGTCTCAAGAAGCAAACAAAACTGGTTTGGGGAGGCTTTCTTGTGCAGTTGGAGCAATCTGTCCTAGCATAAATGAATCATCATTTGGCTGGAGCATTTTAGCATGGACAACAAAAGTTAAGGGCTGCAGCTGAACCTCGGGAAGCCACAGTGCCAGCACTTTACATCCAAAACTTCAAATGGCATATGCAAGTACTAAGATCAAATTTAAGCCTGGTAGATTTTTTTTTTTTTTTTTCATAAAGCGAGTTTTAAATGTCATATTGCTGGTCGACAGATTGCTTATTAACAGACTCTTCCACTCGACGTTGCAAGCAGATCACGTTTGAAGATTTTCATCTTTAAAATTGTGAGATCACAAAGATTCGGACCTGTAAAGATGCTCAGCAAGCTCGAGCGGTAGAAACACAGATTTGAGGGCTGAAAATCCTCGGCGTCAACGTGATGCCAAAACATTTTACAGTTTATACGGGCAAGGATGACTCACCATCTGTTCACGGTGATGCAGGCCAGATTTGCTGCCATTTGTACAAAACACAAGCATAATGTCTTCTTCTAAATCATGTTGTGACTTGCCAAAAAAAAATTAACAACTTAGCACATTTGGGTTAACTTTGCTGACGGATTGCTTGAATCAGCTATAATACTTTAAATCTTGAATCAGTTGTATGTTTTCTCGGACTGTGCTCAGTTCCCACAAAAAAGAGAGAAGTACAAATAGAAACAGCTCCAACAGGAGTGAGCCAAAAGAGCCTAACCCTATTTGAACAAGCACATGCACTTGTACATATATGCACATATGCAAGAATACACAATAGTGCACATGGACCAAAACAGTGACAAATGCCTGTTGAGGGATTTCCGCCGCTAAGCCCCCAGGAGGTGAAATCCCTTTGACAGATGGGAAGCTGTTTTTTCCATAACGGCACATTGCTCCCTGTTTACAAGAACCTTCAGAGTGGACGCTCACTGATTACTGACAGGAATGCAACAGCACACTTCGTCCCCCAAGAATTCCAGCTCTGAAAGGTAAAGGTCAAACAGTGGAGGAGCACACACAGATAAATCATAGTTTGATTTTTAGGCTTTAGTTGGTATCAATAGATTTAGGAACTTTCAAGAAATTAGAATAAAATATCATGCACATCTAACATTAGACAACTGAACAGACCAAGTATATGACAAAACTGCATTGACTTAATCTAGACAAAGCCAAGTATTATTGCTCGGTCTGCAATAGTCTGGCTTCAATTGCTGGTCAAGGTCAGAGAGGGGCCAATGGCAGCACCCACTGTATGTTGAGAAAAGTAAGGACAATGCATGTTTGCCACTCGCTGGAGACTTCCAGTGAGAACATAAAATGTTTCTGGACTTGCTGCTTGTCACTTAAAAACAAAAAGAGCTGCTAGCAAAGCCTGAGGAATCAGTAAATGTTGCGATAAATTTCCAACAAGGGATTGGAACAAGTACCAGTGTGGAGATATTAGAAAATAAGCACATACTTGCAACGCAATTAGCTTTTGTTATTAAACTTTTTTTTTAAAGTTATATTGTCTTTGTGATCGTTTGGAATCAAAATTATAATGAAATGAGAAGCATGATTAATTGCGGAGTCCTGCACATGGCCAGTAAAATTTTGCTAAATGTCTTTGGATCTTGACCAATTACTTTTTATGGCCGTTAGATAAACAAATAAAATAAACAAATACTGACCCAAAAAGTGTTGCTCTGATTTCAACCCAGATAGTAAGCCATTTGTCCAGTTACTGAGAAATATTATTTCAGTGTTAATAGCAGTTTTTGTTTTTAGATAAAAAAAATTTCTGTTTGAAGTTAGGTTTTTAGCAATAAAACTACTTAGTTTAAGTTTCTTTAATCTTGTCTAATGCATTTAAAAAAAACAAGCATGAAAAACACGTAACACCGACGTTGCAGTCCAAACTTTTCTTTTCTAATGTTGATGTAAGATAATGAAATAATACATTTTAAAGAAAATGTGCAGCTCTATTGCAGTCCATTGCTTTTCGGTAGGTTTCAGCGTGTGAGAAATCCCAAAAGCATAATATTGTATTTGATCTGCATTTTTTGATCATTAACCTTTGTTTTAACAGTGTTTACATTTCGCTTGAAAAGGAAAGTCAAAGCAATTGGAAGTGGTACTGTTTTTTTTTGTTTGTTTGTTTGTTTCCTTCAGAACACTGCGCTTGTGTCACTCTTCCCTTGATAGTCTTGGAGCAGTTGATTGCAGGTTCCTTTCAGTATTTACTACAACAAAGTTCTTTTAGCATCTCTTGGTTTACAAGCTTGAGCTGTGGTGATTCCTGGGTTGTACATCGTAAACCAGTCTGACACGATCTGAGGTGACAGTTTGGATCAGCGGGTTGAAACTGGGACACAGTTGGCTGCTTCAAAAGGACAAAGATCATAAATATAAACCTCAACCGTGTTGAAAATATGTCCTTGTCTGTGCCTGGGAACCAAACAATTTAAATAAACTCTTCTATTTATGCCAAAAAGAGAGGTCAAATATTCAGCCAGAGTTATGGCAGAAGTTTGTTGCATGTGATTCAACTGCAACTTGCTGTGGAACATCTATGGGTGAATGTTTGCTTCTAAGATATATTCACAACACTGCGCAAAATCCAGAAAATAAAAAAAGCACATCCTTTCCTCATTGACGGTTCAAATGCATCATCAGAATGCTCAAAATGTATTTATCCACATGACGACTGAGTGTAAATCTGTCACCAGAACTGCTGCAGGTCTTTTGCTGCATACAGAGAACGACCGGCTCAACTCGAACTGATGTGGAGGGGAATGTCATTTTTATGACATTGTGTTTACAACATGCATCACAAAATGCGATCCGATTGCGTCGCGCCGCACGAGTCGACGACGGCGTTCTCATTTGCAGCCACCACCGTGAAATATGCAGATTACATATGAATGACACACTGTTCTGATCGCCCGTTAGGCCTGCCGCTGATTTGCATGCGGATGAAACTGGAATAAGGGAAGAAATGAAATAAACGAGCCTCCAGCCAGGAAGAAAGCGACTCGGTGTGCAGGCAATGTAACACGACTAACAACGAAAACATAAGTATCCTGGCGTAAATGTCGTGTTAACGCACAAAAATTATGTCATTCGAATGACATGTGTCTGTTTATTAATGTGGCAATACTGTGGGAGCGCTGCTTAGAGAAACGTGAATGTTAAAAACCCAATTTGGCATTTTTGATTGACTGAAAATTATAGCGGCGAGGGATTCAGGGAAGAGGCTGTTTGCAGTTTAGCCGTGAGGTAAGTAGGGCAACATTTGGGTCCCTCAGTCCCGCCGGGCTTCGCTATGGAGTTATTTTGTAATCTGTCCAA
This sequence comes from Brachyrhaphis roseni, assembly GCA_903066815.1. Lineage (NCBI taxonomy): Eukaryota > Metazoa > Chordata > Actinopteri > Cyprinodontiformes > Poeciliidae > Brachyrhaphis > Brachyrhaphis roseni. The sequence goes on along the minus strand of CAEFZY010053585.1, from coordinate 30,469 downwards.
TTATTTGGCCTGTCTGTCATGCTGTTTCCTGTGAAGGTGCAACATTAACCCGCCCAAATATTAAACAATGTTCCTAATGAGTTTTCGAAGCTTTCACTCAGATTTATGCAGTAGGTGTCCTCAAAATTCACAGAGCGAGTTAATCGAAATGTTCCATAATATATTTAATACCTATTTCTACCAGATATCAAAGTAAGTGCGCACTCTGTTTAATGTAATTAATATGATATAAATAATGTTGAGGTGCTGGGTTGTGTTTTTGTATGAAAACGTAATTTAATGAAAGTGCATGCGGTTACCTTTACGAATGAAAACTCTCTAAAAGGAATACAATAGCAATCTGGAAAGCTGATTCTGAAATTATGTTTTTTATTATTATTATTATTTGCAAGTAGTTTCGTTCCCCTTCAGGGCCACCGTAAGCACAGCTAAATTAAATCCCAACCAGGCTTTGACAAACATATATATATATATGCATATTTCATATATCTCCCAAACACTGGAATTTCCGTGGCCTTTTAACACCCCACGACAGGAATAAACACAAATAATCACACGTGAACACACACAGTTGTATAACAGACACCTGGGACGGCCTCCATTTGTCCCCCCCACTCTCCTCAGCCGGTGCACGAAGGCAGCTAATATTGCAGCACTGAGCCAGGAATCACCCAGCAGCTACATCCTCAGAGAAATGAAGCAATTTAAAAGTACTATCCTCCAAATGTGATATTCATAATTTGGGTTGCGGCGGCAGCAGCCCAGTCATAGCCGAGCACGTGTGGTTCCCAGGTGGACGGAGAGGGAGGGGAGGATGAGGAAAGAGCAAAGCCTTGCAGGACTAGAATGTCTGGGAAACCGTTTAGCCTTCGTGAATCCATCTCCACCCATCTACTTCTCACTGAATTCCTGCCACTGCAGTACAGAGATGAAAAGGAGGATTTCTGTTAAGCTCCAGAGACAAAAAAAGAAAGAGAAAAGCTACTGAAAAAATGTACGTTTTCTCCCTTTGCAAAAGGTGACATTGCGCCATGCAGATTATTATCTACTTTTCTAATGTGAGTCTCTAAATATGTCTGCTATCATAAGTGGAAGAAAACTGGATGCAATTTGTGCTCCTTATTGTCGGAGAAAGAAGACGTTGAAGCTTCTTCCCTTTAAAACTAATTTAAGGAAATGTGTTTCGTAATGATTTGAAAGCATAATTTGCTGGAAACATGATTTAAGCAACTATTGCGGCCAAACTCAGGCACAAAATGACACTTTTACAATGACGTAGCAGTAGAAATTACTGAATGTAATGAAAGGACCAAAATATTCATATTTGTACAAAGCAAGTTGGAAGATCATCTTTTATTGTTTTAGTTTTGAAAAGGCAAAATATTCAATTTTTGGTTAAAATCACTATTTCTAACACCTCATATGGCATTGCACTCTAACCACGTTCCTATTTGGGTCTTTAATAATATGTTAATGTCTTTGTCTTGATCATTTTAGTTACTGCTTGTGTTTCGTTCAGTGCGCTTATTGGTTGTGACTCTTATTTTAGCGTTGGTCGTTTCCGCCTTGGTTTGGAGTTCCTGTAGCGTTTTTGGTTCGGCTTTCTCTTTGTCCTCTTTGGTAATTAATCATTTTCCCTCTGCTCCCTGCTCAGCACTTTCTCACAGCTGTTCAGCATTCCTCTGATTAGACTCACCTGGTTTCAATTACACTCCCAACTCCTCCTCAGTTTATGGCTTCCTATAGTTAACATCTTTCATTGCTTGATCCTACGTTTGCACTTAATTCCGTGTTCTGTTCTCCTCGTGCCAAACCTGTAAGTTTCCCCCCTTGTTTTGTCTTGAAATCATGATCACAATGCTGCTCCTGAGTTCCTGTCAGCACTTTGGTCCTGCTTCAGCACCCAGAATGCCTTGCTTTCTTTTGGAAAGATATGCAAACCCAGCTTCTCACTGTTTTGACAGACTCTGATCTCACACTCATCTGCTAAAGCATCTGAAGTTTTACATGGATAATTCATCAAAGCTTAAATGAAATTGGCCTCTCTTTGACTGATTGTAATTCAGCTCATTCTTCCAAGTTAAGCCAGTTCTTGAAATTGTTCTGTATTCTGATTACTACCTGATGTCACTTTGCCAGTTTATTGTTCACTTCTGTTGCGTCTCCCACCACTGCTGTCTCACACTTGACCTTTGCTGATTGTCATTCCTGCTTCTGTTACATGTTATCTCCTCCCTCGGTATATATTCTGCCCGGGTTGCTTTGCACCTGATAATTTGATGTCCCTTGTCATTCTTTTGCCCCACTCTGCCACATTTTTCATGAATATTTATCATCCGGTCCAGCAGCAGATAGTAGTAAAAGTTCACTAAGTTCTTCGGCTGTCTTCTTCTTACTTAAGAGTCAGGTCTTTCTCTGCAGACCATGAACTGTGAACGTTTTGCTCAGACCTAAACCCTCGTAGGTGTTTGTCCTTGCCAAAGGAATCGACAAAATGACAGTTTGTTACAGAACCCAATGTATTTTAAAGGGATTTATTTTTTGTGGACTAGCACAAAGTAGAGCTTTGCAGCATTTCCTAAGGATTGCTCCTTTATTTAGAATCATATTCTTGCATATACCTGGTACCCGACCTTTCCCAGATTTTTAGTTGTTAAAAATTTCAAAACCTTCTTATTTCCTTTGAAATCCCAATGAAATATGTAATGTAACAAAATGCCCCGAATACTTTTTAAGGTGTTTTATGTGCTGCTGATCTATTGATAGAAATGATCTTACTTCTGAATGCCTGCTGTTCATAGTAGCTCACGATCTAAACTTCATCACTGATCTGAGAGGATCTAATGATTTTGCCTTTGCACCATTCAGGAGCGAGTCACAGTAGGTGTTAAGATATGCATTTTCTGAACTTCCTCATCTACCTGCTGCTACTGCGCATCCTTTGAAGAAAACAGGTGCGTGAAGCAAATGGCAGAGGAGTTGCTGCACATTCTGCTTTCCAAAAACTGGGTGGGGGGGGGGAAGAGGGCATGTGGGGTGCAGAGGGAGTCACAACTAGTGTGGAGGAAAACAGGCTGGTTGCCAGCTGGCATGTGCCCTGTTAACAGTTTGCATGCATTTTTGTGAGAACAAGATCTTAACATAATAACAAGAGCGTGCAGGAGTTAGCAGCAGCAGTAAGACACCCGGAGCTGCAAGGGAATGCTGGGATTTCCACCTCAGGCAATGGGATTGCTGCATATCAGACGCTCGCGTGCCTCTACCTCTTGTACAATTACTGTCACTCTCCTGAACACATGGCTCAGCTCTCACATGCTGAGTTTTACACTTGGCAGCTCTAAAGACGTACACAGAACAGGTCTAAGGGCTTCAGTCCAGAGACTGGTTAATTGGTAAAAAAAAACAAAAAAAACGTAAGACATACTAAAAGCACCCCACAGCTGGTGCTTGTAGCACTTAGATGATGAAGGAAAGGACAAAATGGAGGTGGAAAGGGCAACAGGTTTGAATAAAAAAATCAAAAAAACTCACTGTAACGCGGAGGCAGATAATCAAAAGCCAAAATTGGGAAAAGCGAACGTGAAAATTATGGAATAACGCACAGAATTGGGGAGGGGGATAAAGAAGAGAAAATGGGATTGGTGGCAACGTGCTTCAGATAAACAGAGCCTTTTCAGAATCCTTATCAGACTGAATAACGCAATTGCAACACTTCAGACGTCTCTTCCTCTTTTTTTCGGAGGGGGAAAGTTTTGCCTCCTTCCAGTAAACAACTGCTCAGAGCTGGAGGCAAGCCTTGATTTGCATTCTTCAAATTACGCCACTGCTGAAGATGATGAATGTGTGATGGGCATGAGAAAGCATTTAATTTTTCATTTGGAGCTCTGCAAATGGATGCTGTGCTCCTTTTTTAATTAAATAAAAAAATATGTGCAGCTGGTGTAGAAAAAATTATGTTTAAATCCTTATGATGAAGTATTATTTTTGTTTATACCCGTATTCTCTTACTTCGTGTAATCTGACTTCGCCGTGTGGTATTTTCAGAGTAAAATGAAAATAGACAATCTTTTGCCTTTCAACAAAATTGGAGATAACCCAGTTTCTCTTCATTTCCAATTTGCAAATCTGTCTTTTTATCTATGGCCTACCAGTCTAAATATGGAAGATTTATTAAATATATAAGACTAACTGTGGAATGTTTGATTACATGTGTAATCAGACATGCATATAGGCAATATAAAGCACCAACTGCCTACAACATTCACTTTGTGCAACACAGCTGATTAAATTGTCAGTATGGCTTCGAAACAAAAAGATCAACGGCAGTGGCAGTAAATGAATTGATGATATATTATTACTTAATTTTATGATGTATCATACACTTTGTTCAAAACTAACTTGTTGAAAACTTTAATTATGTGCAACTAAGTAATGGAAATTCAGATTTGTTGACAATCACTTCAGGAGTTCCACAAGGTTCTATACTGGAGCCTCAGTTATTTAATTTGTACATCAGTGATATTTACAACCCAGTAAAGTAAAATAAATAAATAAACTCACTTTGCTCATGATGCAACATTTTTCAACTAATGGAAGAGGAAAAAATGATTAGATGCAAGAAAAAGTAGAATTATAGTCTTGAAGTGAAACACACAGCACTCAAGAATAAATTCCACAATACAAAATGAAGAAATTGAAATATTTCCTGGACTTAAATTTTCAAAGCTCATTACTGATCACATAAAAACCACATGAAATTCTTATCAGCAAAAAACGTAGACTGCAATATTCCAAATGTAAATGTGTTGTATGAAACGTATCAAATCAGTAGAGTTTCTAGAATTAATGAATAATAATTAGGTAAAAAATAGTGTTTTTTTCTTTTGTTTTTTCTTTTTTTATCCACACCTTCTTCAGGCTTATTTTTGATGGCTGAGTTGTTTCTTCGCTCTTTTTCTTCAACAAAAATTTAATTTATTAGACGCAACCTACAGCGGGGGGGAATTGCAGAAAATGTGTGTTCTTTACCAGCTCGCTTGCATTTTTAATGAGCTGCTCATTGCAGTGATTCTCCAGCGAAGGGAAAATCCAAAAACTGCGTTGCCATGGCAAAGTCAAATGAACACACATGCCCGATTAGTGAGTTTACATTGCGTCCTCGTGTCCCCCGCCGCCCCACCTTGACGAGAAAAGCATCACTTCTTGTCTGCAGCGACTTACTATCTTGTCATAACCAGATCAGTGCTGTATGTGGAAAATGATGAAGCTTCATCGCATCTCCAGTGTCTCATTTGTCACTGCTTTTACATTAGGGTATGCTCTGCAGAGCTGGTTGAGACTATCTCTCTCTCTCTTTGTCTCATTGTTCATTATCCCTCGGAGCTTTCGAGTTGCATTTTTTTTTTTTTTTTTTGGAAAAGAACCTAGACAGTCCTCCTTCTGACATTTATTTTACATCTCTCGTGCTGTACCTTTTTGTTTGAATTCGTCATCCTGCTGTGGCTGCTTTCGTGCCCCATTTCTGACCCTTGCTCTTTAGGAATTACAATTCAATAGCTCGATAAATTGATGTGGATTAACGGAAACAATACAAATGCGGCTGAGTGAAACAGATGTGGCTTGAAACGTTGCGTGATGCGAGCATGTGTGTGTGCGTGGGGGTGTGTGTGTGTGTTTGTGGCTCTGGCTGAGGCAATTCATGTGACCTTGATAGAGGCAAAGAACATTCTGCACCATGTAGAGTTCTGAGGCGCACACACCAGCAATCAAGAACATTCTTATGTTTTGAAAACCACAAACCTCACCAGATTAAAAAAAAAAAAAGCATGTAGAAATATCTTAATATCTAGATGAAATGGAATCTAATTCACACAAAAGCACTCTATATATGATCTATTTGATGAGTGACTTAAATCGACCAAATTGTATTTAGGAGCATTAGAGTATAGGGGCTTGAATACGACACGCAAGCATTCCCTTAATTTCCCAGGAATTTTCTACTTTCTCTGTAGCTAACAGATTAATCTGCACTGCTTCCTGGCAATAAATAAATTGAGACAACAGAAGTGCTTTCAGCCTCTCTGCGTCTTCTGAGGGGTCGCTGCCGCGACACGTGAACAGCTGCTAATGTCTTTCTGTCTTTGCGCTCGTTGCTTCCAGGCACTTGAAGTTTCTCTGGAACATTTCTATGTTGGTGTCCTAATGAGGTCTAAGTCTCTACAGTCTGTATAATACAGCTCTATGAAATACCCAATGAAAATTTTGCTTGAGGTTGTTTGTGTTATTCTTTTGTTTTTGTTGTTTTTTAGAAGTCTGTTTGCATTGTCATCCCTTCCTATTGACAGCTGCCTGAGAGACAGATTGGTTTTAAAATAATTTCTAGTTGAGTGGTGTGAACTAGAAATCACTTTATCTAGTTCAGTCTAGCAGAAGAAAGCTAGACTGAAAATTTTCTGCAAAATGTCAGTCTAGCTTTCTAAAAAGGAGGGGAAAAAAACCCACTTTTTTCTGCAAGGTTCTTTTTTTCACAAAACATTCACGTAAAATATTTGGCATGCATTTGCACAATCAATGCCGAGTGTGCAACTTGTGAGGAGTGTTGAGAAAACAGAAGCGGGGCTCAAACCAAAAAGAGAAATTTGAGGATGTTATGTCTTTGTTTGCTTTCCTTAAATGTGATCCCTTACAGTTTAGACAACCTGAAAGCTCCACAATGTATTAAGGACAACAAAAGAGTAAACCTGATCGTGACTTCTATCTTTTGCTATAAAATAAGCTATGAAGTCTTCTACTGCACTAAAGTAATGTACAATTTTCCCAGCTCGTGCCGATTATTAGCAGCTCCATCTTTCCTTTTCGTTACACCTGGTTTGTGCACAACACATGAGAGCTACTTACTCTGCTTTCCTGGCCAGTCCAACCGAGCGGCACAGAGTGCTTGGAGTCTGCGGAACCAGAGACTTGCAGCAGGCGCTCCTCTTGTCGTCCTCGGCGGACTCGGAGCCGGCTTTGCTCACTTTGGGCGACTGCGGCGAGGTGGGGACGAGCTGCAGCTGCTGCGGGTGGTGGGAAGACGGCGCAGGGGGAGTCGGGTGCTGCTGCTGCTGCTGCTGCTGCTGCTGCTGCTGAGGCTGGGTTGTCTGATGGACAATTTGCTGTTGCTGAGGAGGAGGAGGCGGCTGCTGCTGCTGCTGCTGCTGAGGCGGCGGCGGCAGCAGCTGCTGGCCGATGAGAGCCGCTGCCTTGGTGGCGCTCCCCGGGTGCTGATGGAGGTGGGCCGGCGCTTGGGGATTGGCGCTTCGCTGAGCCGGGTGGTGGTGGTGGTGTTGGTGGTGGTGGTGATGCTGAGAGGGCGGCTGCTGGACGTAGAGATGGGGGTCCCGCAGCTGTCGGTTCTCCCCGATCAGGTCCTCCACCTTTCGCTCGAGTTCGTCGATGCGCTGGCGCTGCGTCTGGATCAGGCTCTGCTGGTTCTGGACGATGGTGGTGAGCTCCTTCAGGTACAGAACGGCTTTCATCGGATTATCCAACAGGCTCTCCATTACTAAGAGTGGGCTAGCTGTGCTTTGTGACGGCTTGCTCTTCAGCTGGTTCTGGGGCAGCGACGCGTCGACTGCGGGGCCTCCGGACTGTGAGCTGTCTGTTTCGGGATGCTGTAGCGACACGTCTCACGCCTCTCTCTCTCCGCTCCGGCGAGGTGGGTCGGCTCTCTCTGCGCGTCTGCCTAATGAGGATGCCAGAAATGGTGCTGATGCAAGTGGCCGATGAGCATCAGCAGAGTGCGGAGGCGGAGCTGTAATGAAACGGTGATGTCAACACGCAGCGCCGACAGGAAAGCAGCAGAATTCTTTTTTATTTTTTTTTTGCATGTTTTGAACGTTCTAAGCATTTCACTACACCAACTTCGGATCCTCAAGAGCTAATTCTGGTTAGATGCACCCACCAAACTTTGTATTTATGCAGGAGTGGCAAAAAGAAAGCTGTAAGTCTTCCTGTTTGCAGTTTTCCAAAAGCTATTCAGGTGACAACGGCGATCTTTGAAGAAAACGTGTTCAGATTACACACGGGTGGGTTCTGTTTGCAAGCCGGTGAGCTGTCAAGATCTTCAGGGGATTCAGAAAAGGCCTTTTGTGTTCCCAGAATCAATTATCACAGTAATGAATAGATAACAATAAATACAATCTTTTTTTAAAAAAATATCTTTTCTTTAACTAATCCAAATGATTGTAGAAAAGCTTCTGTTTTATCAGGAAATTAATTAGCAGACCAGACATTTTTGTGATTTTCTGTTTGAATGCCTTCAGCTTCAAACAGTCCTTCCTTATTGATCATATTTTGGTTACCTGATTGGTGAAGCATTTGCTAATAATTGCATAATCAACTTTGTTTTTATGCATAAGTGGTACATAATTGTGTAAGGAAGTGATGCATAAGTTTTAACATTCCTCTACAAGAAAAATCTGAAATGTGTGGATTTACTCTGACACCTCCCACTGAAAAACCCTCAAGGAATCTTCAGTAGATTTTTCATTTTTATGATAGTTGTATTAAAATAAAATAGAATTCTGGTGCTTGAATATGATTTGTTTTTATTATTATTTTTTGCTTTGCAAGTTTGATCAAGCAGAGGTGCTCTTTCATTTTTTTCGAAACTCACCTTCAGCCGAGAAAAACTTAAAACACAGTTGTGGTCATGCAGGCAAAGAACGGGCAGGAAATGGAGAGCTTGCAGAGTTTTTACTGCAGGAAACCTTCGGCTGTTTTTAGCTGCACACGCTTAAACTGCGGGAAGCCGAGCACTCTGCTAACAGCTAAATGATTTCCGACGTAATAAGGCTGATTTAATTTTCGAGGTCACATTTTCACGGAAAGATTTGTGGGCCATGATTAGTCCTAATAATCTCTAAGTGTCAGACTGTATTAATAGATTTCTATTTTCTCTATTACTTCCAGTTTCAGCAGATTTTGTTTTTTCTTTTTCTCGAAGCAGCATAGAAAGATCCTTGATGTCGAGGACTCTGAAATATTAAGACCACAGAGGCGAGCCAGTGTGGCTGCAGCCAGGTCTCTCCTTCCACATGGCTCCTTTACAAGCAGCATAAAGTGAAAAATAGGATGCAGGCTACCCAGAGCCAAAAAAAAAAGTTTCCTCAAGTAGGATTGTAGAAATGAGAAATGTCCAGACGGTGACTTTGGTGCAAGGATGAAATCTCACCCCTAACACCAATTATCCCAGATGTTAGTGGTCGGATATCGTTCACCAGAGCAGACATGAAAATGGTGTCAGCATCTGTGACGATTCATCATCAAAATCCTACTTTAACGCCAACTGATATTCTTGTTCCAGTTTAAAAAATGTGTTGCCCGAAGGACTCGAGTTGAAAAGTTTGTTTCGTTTCAACGCGTCGTCCTCAAGAACGTCACTCCAAAGCTGACTTTCGACGGCATCGGCTCACTCCCCATTGGTGCCATTGCTTCTCTGGCTGAAAGCACACCTGCTGAATTTCTTCTCATTATTATTATTCAGACAAAAATGAGTAGTGTTGTGAAATTTGGAGAGACAGAAATGCATGTTTCAAAAATAGAAAGCAAGGCCAAAAAAAAAAAAACCCAAACGTAGAACCCCTGTGTCTGTTTCACCAGACTATTTTTAAAGGCCCTCTACTTACAGTATCTAGATACAGACAGATCAACGTCTGAGAAATACGCCGGTCAGGAGCTAAATGGAGCTCAAAGATACTGCGGACTGTTTCTATGGAGCGCACAGCAGAGGGAGGTCCAGGTAAGATTCATTATTCTGTATTGATTCTCTCTGATGTCTCAAAGCCAAGGAGAAGATGAAGATAAATGAGAGGAGGATATGTAACGGAGGCAGAAAGTGAGACCTGAGCAGTGAAAAGGGAGCTGGTTTTAATGTGCATATTTCCCACATTCTCTTTAGTCAGCGGTTTCTGTCGGCGTCAGCATGGACTGAAGTTTATAAAATTTTGAGTGGCTTGTTGTGAAAACCGGGAAGAGTCCTACGAGGAGCGTTAAAGAAGCTCTCAGGGTGTTTTGTTTCTGCCGTCAAAAAGCGACTTAAAGCCACGACTTTGGGCACACTTGTTATACATTAGAGGCAATTTACAAACATCCTCTATTGCACCAGAACTATTAATAATTTGAAGCAGGCAGCTCACACACACCCGTACACCCCCTCCGGGGAGACCTGAGGCAACAATAGATTTCCCCTCTGTCTTGTCTCCAGAGTTTGGATTCCAGTTGCAAATGTTACCGTCTATTTTGTTAGAATCGTTAGGAGTTTAAAGCTGTGTAAGAAGAGCCCATATTTTATATTAAAAAAAAAAAAGAAAAAAAAAACTGCAGTAAAACTTGATTTATTTTTGTTGTCATCTTAAATCTTCCACTTGAGTAAACAAGAGGGTTCTCTCGTAAGGGTTGCATCTGGTTGACCTCTGGCCGGCTTCAGTGTCCAAAACCAATAGTCATCAACCTCCTCTTCCCTAAGGAAAATCAATAAGAAAGGAGAAAAGCTATGGGCGACTATATGGTAGATTAACTCAACTTATCAGGTCTGACAGAAACAAAAGTGTGGACTATGCAGGGGTAACAGCAATCATCGATTTTGTGTGATCAGATAAAATGTACTGTACTCAAAGTTCTTAATGAAAATATCCTGTCCAGAGTACATTAGGATTTTATAAGCAAAGTAACACAGAGTCTGTTTTCAAAGGTGTCCTAAAACTACATGATAAGTTATATTATATAAATATTGTTGCTGCACTTTTTATTATTCACCAGAACTAGGTGGGGGAGATGAAGCCCAGCCTGCTGGGAACTGCAGCTGCAGGTGATGAAACGACCATGAAACGGCTTTAAAGGAGATGCAAACTCAAAGACCGAAAGTCCTCTAAGCCAATTTGGTTCCCATCTGCAGTTTATGATTTGTGATTAAAGTGTTTTTCTATCAACAGTGCCACATTTAGAGTTTAAAAATGTTGTGCATTAGCACCTGTCTATGTGTAGTCTGAGGTCTGGCTGCATGGAAGTTTTTTCTCTCGTTTTAAGAAAATAAGAAATTATCTACTCCAGCTTAAGTTCAGGTTCTTGCACATTTCTGACAATGTTGACATTTCCTACATGGTTCAGATCATCAAACAATCTTTATGTCAAACAAGGATAACTTCACGGAGCAGAAAATCAGTTTTCAAATTGGGATCCAACACAATCTGGCCCTGTCGCAAAAAACGGTCATGGCGAAACCTTGTAACTGCTTTTTCCTACCTTTGGCAACAAATATTGCCATCAATCGGTTCCAAAAAACTGCCAATGAATTGATTACTTTTCTTTGGAGAAATTATATCCTATTCTTTGCAGAATTGCTTTAACTCAATTACTTTGGAGGGTTTTCCAGTATGAACTTTTAGTCCAGAGAACGACTAAGACACTCCAAAAACTTTGGGTTTATTTGGGCCATCCAGTGGAAAACGTTTGATCTTCTTTGTATCATCATCCTGCTATGTTGCCCAAGTGTGGTTGAACTTAATTTTACAAACTGATAGCTGGAAATGAATGTTCAGGATTTTATCATAGACAGATGAATTCAGGCTTCCGTCAATTACAACAAGTCATCCAGGTCCTAAGCTCCAGACGATCTTACCACCACCAACCACCAGAAGTAATGTGACGCAACCTTCTGAAAAGTTCCACCGTTGCTTTATGAATTTAAATATTTTCCGAAAGTCTTCATTAAGATATTTTATATGACGTATGATATACCGTAGGTTTTTGTTGGGTTTGTTTTTTGGTCGGCAGTCGTTTTAGCCTCAAAACTCGACATGGAAGCTATTTTTGCCCAATCTGTTTTATTATTATTGAATTATGAACACCAAATGAGGCAAATGACAGTTAAGGTTGGTTTTTGTGGTTTCCTCCTGCCCCTCAGTAAATGAAATAATCATCTGAAAACTACATTTTATATTTACCTGGATTATCGCCATAAATATGAAATAGAATACATTGAATTGATTAACTGATTGATTTATATAATCTGAAACGGCGAGGTGCAACAAAAACAAATCATAAAAGAACAAATTTGAAACTGATGGATATCTGTACGTAGGTTCAATGAGATGAGGGAGCAAAAACATATTACAGGGAACAAACTGAAAGAGGGAGTAAGTTTTTGTTAGTAAAGGCTTGATGAACATGGATCTCGCAACTAGTTGGTGGTTTGCACCAGCAGACCACCTTCTGTGTTACCCAGTCTCTCAGCTAATAAACACACCGCCCATGCGCTGCGCGCGCTGGAAGATTAATGACATCAATCAGAATCCTTCATCAGGTCGCACAAGTACAGGCTGAAAGCGCTGGAATCTGTTTCCGCATTGTCTTTGAAGACAAAATGTGATTTCTCTTCTCTTTTTAAGTCAAGACCTTTTTAGTTTGATACAGCCAAGTGAACTGGTTCGGGGGTAATTTATTTTTAAGTTTAGAATAACACTTACAACTTTGTGAAAATTGTTTTGGTTTTCGTGTTATGGGACTTGACCAAAAACATACTTTTTATTGACCTCGCCTTGGTTAAAACACACAGAGAGATCTCTTTAAACTTCTCTTCTCTTGTCTCACAATAAAACCATACAGTTTGATAAATTAGTTGTTTAGAAAGCTTAGCTCATTTACACTTTGGAGGGCGAGATGAAAAAAATCTTCATCCTGATATGCCTTCCAAACAACTGGTTAAGATTCAGACACCATTTTAATGGTTTCTATTGAGTTTTGGTGACCTCCACATTCCCTCTTCGTTGCATTCACTGTCACTGACCTTTAAGAATTACATTGTCCACTCCTGCTTTGCTTGGTGGCAGAATAAACAAGTTATTGCAAACTTATTGCCAAAGTGATTTTGTTAAAAACAATTACTTGCTGACTTTTCCTAAAACTTTATGAGAATGTGCTCCTGTTGGATAAATGATTAATGTATTTTAAGGCCATGGTAGAGCTTGCTTTAACATGGGTGCCAACATGTGTGGAGGCTGCCATAATCCAGAAATACACTCCGGTTGCAAACATCGCTGCTGTCATGCAGCTCTCTGCTGCCACCAAGTGGCTTTTTCCGTGAGTTTGCCTTGCGATCCGTTTGAAGCGTCGCATCGTCTCTGCCTGTTTCCAAATTTAGCAAATAATCCATTAAAAAATGATTTTGCAACCTCTAATTGTTTCATTAACAGATTCCATGTCAAGATCTTTAAACAGCACCGTCTCCGTCATGAGGTGTTGACATAAATGCACTTTGGATGTCATATCTGGAACACTCCGCCTTTGTAAACGCGGCCACATTAGTGTCTATTTTTAGGCAGTGACTGTACATTGAGAACTGGTTGCTACTATAGGCTTGCTGGAAAATGACCATGGCTCTCAGTGGCTGTCAGCGGCTACATATAAAGCTGAGAGAAGCAGGTCCACCATCCATCTGACAGATAAAAAAGTTTATTTTTTTAATGCTTATAGCATTTCTCTGCTTGTTTTTCAGTGTCTTTTTTGTATAAGCATTTCTTAACTCATTCTCACACATCTAATGTGAGCGTTAAAGTATGTTACATTTTAATAAAAGTGCAATTACCTTTTAGATTGTTTTTAACTATTTTTGTACATTTTTGATTTTTACAAAGTCCCAATGAAAAAATTCTTTCTTCGTGTACAGATCTTTGAGTCAAATTTCTTTGAACATTTTTTTCCTACAAGTTAAATTCAAGATTTTTCTTTAGCTTGGAAGAGAACAACATCCCAGATCCTCACTGCGCAGAGGGAAACTGAGAAATGTTCTAGAGATTGTTTCTATAGACTGCACAGCAGAGGCAGTCACAGGTAAGATTCATTATTCTTCATCGATTCTCTCTAATCCCTCAAAGCAAAGGATTTGATGATGATTAAAGAGAAGAAGATGGGTTACGGAGCCCGTTTTACAAGTCAGTCAGATGCTCGGGGAGGAGACGTTTTAAAGTCCATATTTTGCACAATCTACTGAGTCAGCAGACTGAGGTCTGTGAAATGTTGAGCTGCTTATTTCATAAAGCCACAAAGAATCCTTGAGGAGTGAGACAGAAGCACTCAGCTGCTGAAAGCAGCTAAACCACGAGTCATAGAGGCAGTTTTCATACATTCCTTGCTGTAGCAGAAGTATTCATAAGTGGAGACAGGCTGCTTGCACAGTCGTTGGAGGGAAAGCTGACACGTGGGTCAGAATTCCACTCTCAAACGTTGCCATGTTTTCCTTGAAGTCGGCGTCAACGTAAACCCAAGTTTTTTTTTCAGAATAGAACTGAAGTAAAAAAAGTATGTGACCTAAACAAAGAGGAACAGTGACCTTTTCTTTGTCTGGGTGGTTTGAGTTTTCTGTGCATTTTAATACTTTGTTTAATTGTGTTCGGGCTTATTAGTTGTTTTCTGTTTCTGCCTCTCTTGCTTTAGGTTAAATCAGTCTTCTTTAACTGATCTGTGGTCAGATCTCACTTTGGTAAGTCGTCCTTCTGTATTTGGTTTATTTTTCATCTCTGCAGTCGTCTTATCATTTACTCCTCTGAGCGTTTTGGTAAGTTTGTTTATTTTCATTACACTTATAGATTCGTCTCTAGAGGCTTTCTGCAATTTGGTCGCTTAATAAAATCCCTTCAAACCACAACATGCGTCTTGTTGATTTAAAATAAAAATTAAAATGCATACTTTTAGAATAAGTAGTCAACTTTTTCCTTCCTTAACAAGTAATGCTGAACAATTTGGGGTTTTTAAAGGTTTATTGATACCTTGCCTCCAGTGGGGAAGATGAAGCCTTACCTGCTGGGAGGCTCTGCCAAAGGTGATGAAACAGCCATGAAACGGCTTCAAAGGTAGCGAAAAAACCCCAAGACCCGAACCACTCCGAAAGAATCTCTTATTTCTGTCTGTTTTATTGCTTTATAATTGGAGATGTTTTAAAGCAGATAACTTCCTCAACTGAGCGTCGGGTAATTGCCTCTTGGAACTCAGTACAGCCCACCCACACACTAAAATCCACTCAGCTTTTTACAAAAATCTCAAAGGAGAATTCTTTGTTTTTTTGTTGTTTTTTTCTTTGTGGTCAGTTGAAGCAAGAAGTAAATTGTTTTGCCACAATGATTTTTCTTTTTCTTTTGAAAAAAGGACAATTAGTAGAAAATTATCCCAAAAGTATAACTAACAAAAATTCTCATGCGAGTGTCGCCTCTGGGCTGGAATCGCGTTTGGTAGAGAGATTCAGAAATCCCCTCGTTCAGAGTCTTGCCGACTTGTGATCGGTTCAGAAATGCGGTTTTTTTTTTTGCATTTATCATTAAAATGTTTGGCTGACGTGGTGTTTGCAGAGCTCAGATTCAGCTTCCACATCAACTCCAAATCTTTGAGATATTTGATTATCTTGACCAGGAGAGATCATATAAGTTCAGGCTACTGCAGCTCAATAGCTTATAATTTAAGTGCAATTATTACATTTTGTTGTTCATGTCCAGTTATTGGGACAACATCAGCGTATTTCTTTGATATATGATGACATTATGTGGATCCTCCATTCAGCTTATTGGATATTATTTCTACCGAATGTTATTTATTTATTTTTTTTTACAATTGCAAGTTATTTAAAAACTAATGGGTAAGAATATTATGAATGGAATTTTTTTAGCGCCTCATAGCAAAATTCCAGACCTCCATACCATCTAGCGCTCCTCTGACCCAGAGATCTGGAAGAGGACTCGCCTCTCTATCCCGCCCCGCAGCCAAAGCACCAATCAACACCTGACTTCAAACCGGCCCTGACTGACCGGCCCGATCGGAACCACAGCTCCACTGAACAATCCAGCATAAGAATGACTCAAAACGCACAGTTACAGTGGTGATTAACTGTTTGGCTATGTGGAAATAAAACATGTTTGGATGGCCCCAATTAGATTCCTGACTTCAATCTGAGATTTTGTAGAGGGCACCGAAGATTAGAGTGACGACAACACGGCTTTCCGGCCTGCAACTCTTGTAACTCATTAAAAAGCACACCCACCACACTTTTCAGATTTTTAATCACAAAAAACCTTGGAAAAGCATTTCTACAGTTTCCTTTCCACTCGTTATGCTCTGCTTTTTGTTGTTACAAAAAAAAAGAGAGGAAAAAGTCCCAATGAAATAGACTAAGGTTTGTGTTTATTATGTGTCGCAGTGTGGAAAGGTTCATTAAGGTATTTTAATCCTCTTACTAGGCACACAAAACATTTTCAGCTGCTTGGACACAGACAGACTGTTTCACACCTCGCCCCTAACAGCATGCGGCACACCACTGAGGCTACATTTGCTGGGAACATGAGCATGGTTGCTGTTGCCGTTGCTGTCGTGCTTCAAATGACACTCCCAGGTGCTAAATTGCCACGTCAACCGGGCGACGCGCAGAGGAAGCAAAGGACTGCAAGCAAAGCGTAAACCGACAGTTTACGCTTTGCACTCCAACTCGTTACTTCTTTTATCTTCCCCAAATACATTTTAAAGCTTACTTTCGGTTGCCGAGGGAGTCACGACACACATGGAGGTCAAGTCATGTCGTCTATTTAAATCTGATGCGTTTCTGGGAACACCTGTCTTCTACCCCTCCCTGATTCATTCATTGTTCTTTTTATAATTCATCACAGCATCGCCCTTTGTGCCGCGTGTAAACTAACGGGCTCCAAGAACTTGAAACATGATAAGTCAGTAACAGATATATGGAAACGGTAATCTTTATTTGTTTAGCTCATCTTTGCTCACTAAGTATCATAACAAAAATAAAAAGAAATACTGGGTCACTAGTTGTCTTAAAATGTTGCATTGAGAAAAAAAAAAAAAAAAGCAAACAAACTGCAAAGCAGAGGCCAACGTTAGCCTTCGGGTAAGTGTGGCATATTTTCTTGATTTTCGATGACTGTCCAGTTTTGGCTTCGACATCTCATTGCGCTCCGCCGCCGGTATCGAACATCTTCTTGCGGCCCTCCATGCCCGACATGGCTTCCACGTTCTTACGCCAGTCGCCCACTTCGCTGGTAAGGACCTGAAAAAGAAATCAAAACACTTGAAATATCGAGACGGCCTAAATGAAACGCGGACGAATAGACGGAGGACCAACTCATACCTTGTCCTGCTTGACATCCTCCTTTTTGACAGACTTGAGGTTGGCCCTGAGGTCCATTGAGCCTTTGTGTTTGGAGCCCAGCAGAGCTCTCATCATCTCGTCTGCTGAGACCCTCACCTTCCTGAGGGCGGGCTTTTTAAACTTGCCTCCTAGATCCTGGACTTTCAGTTTCAACTCGTGGATCTAAAGCAAAATGTAGCAAAACATGTGAAGATCCTGCTGCAGTAAAGTATTTGCAGCGATTCCACTTGTATATAAAAAAACCTTTTTTTCCTGTTTTTGCTCTTTTCCTATTTAATGTAATTTGGTTTTATTTATTCGTTTAGACGTTGTCATTTCTGGGGGTGGGAAATATTTGCAGAACTTGCATAAAAGATCGACGATTTCCCAGTGAGCCTTGTGGTTGCAAACCCAGGTGACTGATAAGTTCAACAAACTTAAAAAAAAAAAAAAGAGAGAAACTATGTCTTTAGTCTCAGGTTTTCGAAGTTTATGTGTGTAATTAAAAATATTTCAAATGTATGTCAGACGTGACAAAGTAGGAACTTACATCTTTGTTGTGTTTGCTGACTTTATGTTCACAGTCATACCTCTCTTCATCCACAATGTCAATTTTGTCATGAAGCTGTTTGCACAGTTTCTGAAAGGGATACATTCACATTACCGTTCCATAAATGTGTCTAAAAATAAACTTCATTTGGCATAAATGCCTCTTACTTGGAGGTCATCCAGCGACAAACCAGACAGTTGCAGAGGAGGCAGCTTTTCCTTCAGGTAGCGCCCTTTCTCCTCCTCCCGCTCCTGTCGCTCCCTCTCCAGATCCTCACATGCTCTTTGGAGGAGCAGCATCTGATCAGAACAGTTAGAAACGATGTTGGTCCCAGGCCTGATGCAGTAGATCGTAACAAAAATGCTTCCCCTTGAGGTTTTTTTTTTTTTTTTTTTTTTTTTTTACAATTGTCACACCTTCAGAGTAATTCTCATAAAGACAAAGGAAACTAAACAGACTGCTCAGGGATAAAGTTGCGCAGAAGTAGGGGTTGGAATATAACACTGGTCCAAGCTTTGCACATCTAATGGTGCACCGTTCGGTTCACCACAATTCAAACCTGAGCTAGAAAGAAGAGCATTAATCAGAGGCAGAGATCCACAGTCCAGCTGGGAGAATCTGTCAACTTCCAGCAAAAAATAAATACAGCATTTTTTTTTTTTTTGGGATGTTGGCAAGAAGAATGTTACTTTTTAAAGAAACTTCATCTTCGATTTGCCACGACCCAAATAAGGATCAGTAAAGGCACAGAAGATGTTCCTCTGATTAGATTAGACAAAAATGGAACTTTCAGGACCTTCATGCAAAAATCCCAAGCTAGCAAGAAAGCTAACACTGCTAGTCACCCTGAACACGTCATTGCCACAGTCTGGTAGCGGCAGCATCATGCTGTGGGAAGACTTTCCTTGGGCAGGAAAAATTAATCGGCAGCACCTTTAAAGATGCCCCGCTTGTGCAAATCTAGAGGAGACAGCATTGCAGATACATAAAAGCAGCTATCAGTGCAGTGAAATATGACGGATGGATAATAAAAACAGCACACTTCCAGGCTTTTATTTGTAGGTTTGCACTGCTTTGTCAATGTCTATTACATCAAATTTTCATAAAATTGGCAATTTGAGTTGTAGGGAATACTTTTGCCATGTATTGCATGCCGTTATTAAGTCATTAAAATTGCAGAATCTCTAGACTAGAAGGACAAAATGTGAAATATTTGGGCTGCAGGATTGAACATTTGAAACTTACTTTGAGGGAGAGCTTGCGGGACGCCGAAATCTTCGACTTCGGCTGTGGGGAAATGAAATGTGTGCATGTAGTTACGCGACACAATTAGTGCAAAATCTTCACATTTCTACTAAAATCTTACAATTTCAGCATTTTTTATCACTCCAGAATCTTTGTACATATGCTGATCAAGATAGCTGTGAACCGCTTCATGTGAAGGAAAATACCTAGAGAGGCTCAACACCACTCTCTGCGGCCGCATGTGCAAAGATAACACTTTATTATTAGGACGGAGTCAAGCGGAAAGCTCTCAAGGATGCCAATAGCAATTTGGACAGATAACCGCTGCCACATCTTTGCCGTGTCTGTAAGGACAATGTGTCCTCTGTCCCATGCAGGCAGGGAGGATTAACACAGTGGAACATAGCTGGCTCACCTTATCCCCTTTGGGATTCATGGCTGCACGTCTGCGGAGGGCCTGAAACGGCAAAACGGGGACATATGAGGCTGCTTATCAAAACACGAGCAGTTTGGTTTGTAAGAGAATCACAAAATGGGAGCAGAAGTGGGATTTTATTACCTCAGTTTACCTATAACTATATAAAAAAATCAAACACCTGGAAAGGAAACAAAACAAATCTTATTTCCAACAATTTAGGCTATTAATTGACCATGTAATTCAGGAAGATTAAAGCAAAAGAACAATATTTCTTCTGTATTTGGCTTCATTCAAAGTTTTGAACCCGGCATCAGTATTAAAATGTTACTTGGACCATCTAATGTGTTGCAGTTCAAATCTTTTCAGCAGATTGATCGCGCATAACGCAGACACACAAGTAGGCAACAAAGGTGAGCTGTCACCCAAGGCATGTCACTTTTTTTTTTTTTAATACAGAGCTCCAGATTTACTCTCCTAAGCAGCCCAACGATACTTTTGACTAAATAAAACCATCAAAAACTAGCAATCGGTTGCGATTAAGTCATATTTTAAACAAACTCCAAAGCAAGTTTACCTTTGAATGGATGTTTGCCGACGTGTGGAGTCAAACAGCAGCTGCTCCAGACAATGGAAAGCTTTTTATATAAAGAGGGGCTGAGGGGGCGGACAGTAAATATAACGTCTGGTCTGAAGAATGTGCTGGCACAAGACCAAGAAGAGAATATCTCCTTCCTAACACTGTAATAACGCCACACAGGGGGTAATGATCTATCATGAGAGCTGCTTTAATGATATCATCTTCTCCCTCTGGTGTATGATGTGTTTCACTCTTTTAAAGTGAATAGCCACATTAACACACTTCTCCCCCATCCCACGAATTTATTCCAGCGTATTTATTTGGAGTCAGTTCACAACTAATAGTCATCTCAAGGCCAGCTGTTTGTTCCTAATCAAACTATCTAATCGATTCCAATGTAAAGCGGTCATATAGTCACATTCAGATTGAGTAGAATGCAATCAAGTTCAATTTAAGTTATGGTACAGTGCAGTAAGATTTTATTTTATTTTTTTCACTAAACACTAATCGGTAAAGATCTATGTCCAGCTGGATGGACTGAGTTATTACCAATCATCCTGAGTAAACATGTGGTCATTTCTGGGAAGACAAAAAAAAAAAAAGAGAGAGAGAGAGAGCGCATAGTTTATAGGAACCATGGTGATTTTTATTGAGCAAATGGATACAACCAATCACAGAAACACTGCACCCAGAGTCTTTGCTATGGAAACAAAAAAAAAAAAGAGCATATGCAAAGTTTATGGCAACAATAAACTCCATTAACGCCCCTTTTCTGGGAAAAGAGAACACGGCACCGACAGGCCTGGGGTACCTTCAATGGCTCGAAAAAGGGCAGAGAACAAAGGCGATGGCAGCAAAAATTCCAACTAATTTCAAATAAATTTAATTGTAATGAACAGAACTAGAACTATTGTACATTTTCTCAATTAGTCTAGCCCTTTTGTTTTTTTAAAGTTTTATATGTTTTTTCTACACGTGTTCTTCAAGCCAATCATCCATCCATTTCATATTTTTGTACACTTTACATCAAAAACAACAAATATTCTCGCAAAAATATTTTTAAGTATTACTGTTGTCCTTCAAATTTTTTTTTCTTATGAAAAAATGTACATTCCCTAACTTAAAACTTCTTAAAACGCTTCTTCTGAAAATATGTTGGTCCAATAAAATATGGCGGCAGTGTTGGACATTTTAGCCAGTGAGTTGTGAAAGGCATTCAAATGTTTCCAAAATTGTGACTCAAAACATTTGGCTGCAATTGAACCTTTCAAATGAACTACTTTGACCGTCACTATTCTTAAATGTTGCACTTTCTGGTTGAGATTAATTTCCCCACCCCGTCTCCTCATTTTGAAAAAAATAAAAAGCACATATACATATTCTTTGCGTCAAATAAAAAAAGGTGCTATTGGAAATTTTCTGAGCACTGATGCCTCAAAGCCAGGCTTCCAATTTGAGGCCACTTTAAATTGCGCCTCGGTGTGAGTGTGAGTGTGAGTGTGCGCATGCGTAGTTTCATCTCCTGGGTGTCTCTGAAACTCAAAATGATCACAGATTTTTGTCGTCTCTGTTTACACATCTTTTGCACGCCGTTTACACGCTCACGCGCTTTTTAAACCTTCTTCCGCCGACGCCATACTTTCACCGTCATCGTTTTGTGTCATTTCATAACAGGGTACTAACAACTGGAAGGACAAAATGACCCGTAATTTCAACATCAAGTTATTAGAGACATATTTTTTTTGCGTTTCAGAATTCACTGCGAGGCACTCTTTGACCTCTTGGTCATAATCAACCCTCTTGTTCTGTGTTTGCTGTTTGTATCTCCTTTCATCAGTTCCTCCTCGTGGCATTGCGAAGATTTCAATGCGCGAGCGCTAATCTTGACCCGAGCTGCGACACTATTTGTAAATCACTTTAACCCCCCGCTGCGTCGCGTTTCTCATCTTTCCAGAAGCTTCCACAGGAATAGAGCTGATGCGGGCGATAAGGTGTTCTGGGTAAACTGAGCACTGGCTTTCTTAGAGGAACATGAGACTTGTGAAGGCTTCTCAGAGATTAGAAACAATAATGAGAGCAAAAGGTATTAGTTTGCCTAATGAGACAAGCTTATTCGTTGTGTTGTCTTTTTTTAGTTATATTGTGTCGGAGATGTAAAGAGAACAACACCGGGGCCAATGAAAGGAGAAAAGCTGCGTGGAATAACAAATGCTCTGTTATCCAGCGAACCTCAGCAGGTGGGAGAGCTATTCCTGACGCAACCCAACCCCGCTGCTGTCACCACCGAGACTCAGCCTCCCAAAAATAAAAAATAAAAAAAGTGAGCAGGCTTCAGTATTGATATACGGTGTCTTTATGATGCACTTTGAAGAGCTGTTGCTTTAAGACAATGAGTAATATTTAGAGAACGGACCAAAGGTCTTTATTAAGGACAGTTTTCCTCAGACCGCATTCAAGACTGGCCTGTAAAACATGTTCCAATCAGTGGATTACAGTTTCTTTTTGTATTTATAGGAATTTTTTTTTCTCCTCTTCTTCTGTCTTCCGTGGCTTTATGACATTTTCATTCTGTTCTCTTGTTTGTATTTTGCCAAAAACTGCCCATTTTTACTTTGTTGTAGTCATTTACTTTCTAGTCTGTCTATAAATTTGCCAGTACTTTGTTGTATTGGTGCCACGCACACTTCTATGTCTCCCCTCCCCCCAAAATAATCAGAAACATTGTTTTTAAATAGCCAGGTTTTCCTTTCTGATTGCCATATTCTATTTAGACTCCATTAATGAAGACGTCTAAAGTTACGCTTGTATGTGTTGGGTCTTTTTGATCTAACACACCTTAAATAGATCTTGATTTATTATTATTATTATTATTATTATTATTATTATTGTTGTTGTAAAAGTTTGCTA
Source organism: Brachyrhaphis roseni (assembly GCA_903066815.1). Lineage (NCBI taxonomy): Eukaryota > Metazoa > Chordata > Actinopteri > Cyprinodontiformes > Poeciliidae > Brachyrhaphis > Brachyrhaphis roseni. The sequence continues at coordinate 7,611 of CAEFZY010053585.1, read as the reverse complement.
CTGCTAACACTTTTCAGCTTAGACTTTGCACAAACCTTTGATTTGTACCTTCTTTGTCTGCAAAGCGCAGAGAACAGCTGAGACATGACTTCACCCAAGTGGCCCTCCATGTCAATCCTCCCAACCTTGACTCTGGCTCGCCATTAATCCCAGCAGGAGCCCCGCATTTCTCAACGCCTCACTTGGACGAGCCCTTAGTGTATTTAAACCGTTCGGGAATGTTGTTGTTTATTTATTTATTTGTCTGTCGGGTTGCCCTGAGAAGCCGGCCACAGGAAACACTTTAGGTATGAGAACCTGTCAATGTCAAAAGACGCACTGGCAAAGAGAGAGAGAGAGAGAGAGAGAGAGAGAGAGAGAGAGAGAGAGAGAGAGAGAGAGAGAGAGAGAGAGAGAGAGAGAGCACAACTGGCAGCTGCGAGGTTCAGGTTACAGTCGCCTGCACTGATTTATACTTATGGAAATTAAGCGGTTGAAAAAAAAAGGTCTAAACACAGAACCTGCTCTAAAAGAAGGAAAAGAACATTTACAGCTACTTGACAAAACATGAACTGTTCTCTGAATTTCCTTAGTTGGTAAGCAAGTTACAAATATGAGAACATTTTTAATAGATTACACTGAATGATGAGCTGCTACAGACAGCTGGGGGGGGATTCCTGGGTTAGAGAGATGATAAAGTGTCTTTAGAAGAGACTCAGTGCGCTGTGCCGGTTTGGTTTGGCATCATTTTTGCGATTGCCGACAACAGCCAGCAGAGGGCCTGAACGCAGCACAGTTCAGGCTCCAGCATGAAGCCAAAGACCACAGCTTTAGTCCGCAGTCATTTTCAGGTAATAATACATGTTTTGTGTTATTTCAGTTTAAGAATATGTTTAGTCCATTCAAAAGATTAAATGTTTGTCTGGTGAAGGCAGTTTGTTTAGTTTGAAACAAAAAGAAAAACGAAAAACGAAACTGCACATTTTTCTTTCTGAACAGCACTAGCCAATAAATCCATTCTGTCATGGATAAGTAAGCATAAAAATGTGTCTAACATTGGAATATATTAGTACAATTTACTCCAGAGTGAGTTATTGACATGGTCATGTTTTCAAATATTTTCCGAGCAGTATTTATTTGGCAGCTCTAAATTCACGCTGCCATTCAAACAAATGCAGCTATACAGTTCTATAGGGAGTAGTAGCAGAACAATAAATCCATCATTGTTTAATAATTTTTTTTTCATTTTTGGTTTTTAACACACACAAAAATTAAACTCCCTGAATGAAAACAGAGGGTAGACAAAGTCATTTCTTTATGTGGACTCAAGGTGATGGATTAAAACAGGTTATATTGTGTATTTTCCAGACATTTTATAGCAATCAAGTAACTGCTGCCTTCAGTTGTCATGAAAGTGCGGCGCTCATCAAAAATAACTTAAAAGAAATTTGACTTTGCGTCTTCGAAAACGGGAGATTCGAGGACTTCTCAAAACATGCAAAGTCAAACACGAGTCGAAGCTACACGCTGCTTATCTTGCAACCCTCATGCTCAACCCAGAGCAGAAGATCTCCCATCATGTCAGCTTTGGTGTTGCCATTTCCTTTGAGAACATGTTTTTCGTTACCCTGTATTTACATATTTCCTTTACCACTTCCCTAAAACAGTCGTCACTGCGTTGCAACTATAAAATGGTGCTGCGAAAGTGTTTTGTAACCTTCTCGTAAACTAGCCACTCGATTTCAAAGTGTCGAGATGGACCACTTTGAAAAGAAAAGGCCAGAAACTGAATACTGAATACATGCAGAGGAATAAGCATATTGGGCTGCATGACTGAATTATGTGATGAAAGTTGAGCTTATTTCAACTAACTTTAACTAATCGCTAAAAGCTAAGGGGTCACAGGGGTCAGAAATCCAGCAATGAACCAGATATGCCAGCCATTGGTAATGGAAGTAAAGTAACTGCTGTGGCTCTGCTGGTCTTGCATTTGAATGATTTTTATCTCAAGATAACAAGCTCTAATGGATGCGACTTGTCTTGAGTTACGCTTATGACCTGAACCAGATGGAAACATGCAAACTATCAAACCACATAAGAATACTGCTGGACAAGGTAATTTTATTTAGCACATTTTCACCAACAAGCCAATTCAAGATGCTTTACATAAATTGGAGGAAATACAAACAAAGTAACATTGGAAAGCAAACAAAAAAGTACTCCACAATTTATAAACTGACATGGTGATTGAAATATACGGCGTTGGAGCGCATGCTTTTACTTTGAAAGCCACATTCTTTTCTCCACCTCCCCAATTTCGTCCGGCTTTACGCGCCTCCATCCCCACAAGAAGTACTTTGTCTTATCGGAAGGGGGTTGCTCTCCTTTAGAAAGGAGGAGGACTGGCCCGATTCATCCGGGCCGCGCACTTTTCTTCATTTTAGGCTACAGCCGGGGCCTCAAGGAAAGCCCCGGATCCCGCAAGAAGGGTGGCTTTTTTAGCACTCAAGGTCGAGGAGGGGGGAGCAACACGGACAGAACGGGATGCTTCAGAACCTCGGGCTTGAAGAGGGCCCCCCCACCCCCGTCTGATTCCTCACAATCACCGTGGCTGGGATGATGGTGGTGATGCGCATCCAGCAGAGCGCCGGATTCCCACAAACCCTCACACACTGCGCCACAGCCCTGCAGCCGAGCGTGAGCCACCGCGCGGACACACGCTTCTGCTTCTCCTTTAAATCAGAGCCCGTCTCATTCAAAGCCGGACTTCCAGACCGACGCGCGGACCAAACCACCGGGTAAACCGAGCAGCTTTGTGCCCCGCGCTCACGCTCCTTGTCGGGATGCTGCGCAGGGAGCAGCTCTGATCCGGCGATTTGAAAAGGTTTCTGACGCGCCACTCCTGCTGCTGCTGCTGCTTTGACACAAGACGGAGGGGGAAGATGTTGGTGCGATGCTGCCGGGTGAAGCTGTCGGTGTGGGCCGCTTTGTGCGTGCTGGTGCTCGGCTGGTTCTACGTTTTCCCTGCGTACAGACTTCCCAGCGACAAAGAGGTTGTGGAGGAGGTGCTGGGACTGGGGGAAGCGTGGAAGAAGAACCAGACGGGTATCGATTTGTACAGGTCGGTTCCAGGCTCACATTTCTCCTTTGCTCTCAAATACCGTTTATCCTAAATTAGATTTGGTAAGGAAGACTGAAGTGGAGCTAAAAGATAACAGAATATATATATATAGTAGGAGATGTGAATGGTAAAATTATTTTTGCTACTCTCAGTAATCAATGGAACCTTTTTTTTTCTTTATTTTTTTTGCATTTACGTCACTCTGAAATTAAATCATCGCTCAATGAATAACTTGTTGGATCACGTTATGGATCAAAATTTCTTTGAATCTTTTGATCAAAGTGCCTTTGGAAGGTAAAACAGCTGAACACACTTGTGGCTTTCTTTCTTTCCTGCAATAGAACTCAAATACCCTTCAGAAAGTGAAATCCCTTATTAGTGACAGAAGTTCCTATAAATTGCTCTGCTTTCACATTTCCATCTAGTTCACCCCAAACCATTTCCATGCAGTTAAACTCTGAAGACTGCGCTGACCACTTCATGTTTTCACCTGATTTTGTGATTTCTTCCTGTCTAGTTCTGTCACAGCACAGACCTTTCGATTGTTGTCTTGCTGGATGAACCCTTGACAAACTAAGCGCATGCTAGAACGTGGAAGCCGTTTTTGGTTCAGAGTGCCTCTCACTTGCTGCAACTGTCATACCAGCTGCTCCAAGTCTTCTCTTTAATGTTGAAACTATGACTTGTTTACTACAGCCACTGTGAAGCTGTGGTGGAAGCCGTTGGCCTGTTATCTGCCTAACACAGAAGCAGACGTGCTTCTGTGTGACGTGTTAAGTTACAGCGTGTAGAAGTTTGTCTCCTGCTTTTTTTTGTGGCTTTGTGTCAGCCAGCTCGCTTCCTGTCAGCCTTTTGGTCCATTTGATGGCATAGGACTCTTGACTTTCTTTGCGATTTAATCTTTAGAGAACGATCATCACCTGCTTTCAAAGCTTTATCAACCTTTTTATGTATTTCTGAAATGTACATTATTGTTCAGTTTGGGATAACTCGACCTTTCTTTTTTTTTTTTAACCTTTGGAAGTCCACCACTTACCTTTGTAACATTTCACGCTACATTGGACTTGAATTTCAATAAAAAACTGGAAAGACTGGGGATGTTTTAAAACTTCTGACTGGTAGTCTGTAAATTTCAACCTTTAATCCATCTCATTTAAGCCAGTCAGTTCACAGAACCAAAACTGAACGAAGGCCAGCCAATAAAGGAGGATGTGGGCCCTGTGCTGGGCCTCTGTGTGGAGCTTTAAATAGATATTCTCTATGTCTGCCAGTATACAGAAGTCTAAAAGCGACACATCGTGGTTTATTTTGGGGGGTGGAGGGTTGGAGCAGGGAAAAGAAGAGGGAAGGTCATTACATATTTTAAATTCAGGAAGAGTTACATGACCAATTTAAGTAATGTTACAGCTAACTGTAGTGAGAAGAATATGTTTATGTTGACCTCCATCATGGTCGGCCCGTGGTGTGAGTATTGCAGTTGTGCATTTTAACCAATCAGACGTACCGTATAACCGTGTTTCTCTAATGGTAACAGTTTCCACCTCAGCAACAATCTTTTCAGCGACGATTACAAGACAAGTAGCTGTTTAGCTTGCGACCGTAAATCCTTCATGCAGCTGCTTGTGGGACTGTTTAAACCAAAGTATCTAGAGGTCTCCAGAGGTCAGGCTAACCCTCCCTTCTTCCCTGCACAGGAATCTGCTGACAGAATGTTGCAATCCGAGGTGGATGTTTGCAGTGACGAAGGAGAACGCTCCTGTTGGCAAGGTCCTGTGGTACGATGGAGAGTATTACTACTCGCACACTGTCAACAACGAGACGTATTCGGTTTTTGTGCAGGTAAACCAGCATTTCCATGTGGTGCACTCTTTTTTTTATTTAAAAAAAAAAAATTTTTCCCAGGGTTGCATGTTTAGGTTACAAGTAAAATATTTCTTTTGCCACAATTTTTCCTGATGGAATCGTTACCTAAGGACACATGAGTAATTTGGAGTAGATACATGTTGACGTAGCTTCTCTGCACACTTGCTGCCATGTGAGGATGATGTGTTTTCTCAGGGATACTGATCCCTCCCTTCCTCCACAATGGAGGAAGGGAAGGGTCAGCGGGGCAGACAGTCATCCTCTGAGGGGAAGAGGATTACTCGCACACTGTCTTTGCGTGAGACTGAGTCAATATGAAGTTGTGGGGGAACGGGTAGGCGAGCATCCAAGGTGTCATCCTAAAGACGCTCAACTGTAATCGAAAATCAACATCCAGAATTTTACAAATTTCTGAATTTTGTAATTATTTAATTATTTTTGCCATCTGAGCAGTTATCACCCTGCATTCACAGCTGCGTGGATCAGCGTGTGCAGATTCATCTGTGGGTAATAAGCTGACAGTAAAGAAGCAACAGGAACTTCTGTGTTTTTCCATTTAACCACAGGAAGCTGAACTGGGTCTGAGACGCAGTTCAGGCACTCCGGATGCATATCCGCACTCAGTTTACCGGTTGAGGACCATGATAAATATCTGACCCTAATTTGAAGTCGTTAGCAGTGCCTGTCCAGTCATGCAAGCGTTGGGAGCTGCGGGTGAATAAATAAAAAATGCAAAAGCAGTGAGAAAGTGACCTGGCAGGACCACTGTGCCTGTCTGTTCCGTTTTGTTTTTTTCCAAGTAGCTGGGATAATTCATCAACAGCTGAAAAGTTCTACTACCAGAACAGGTTGCAGTAATAAGTGAGCATATGCAACACTTGATTAACAGTCATGACAAAGCATTTCTGATAAGATTTTGATGTAATATTGTCACAATAAATTCCAATTAATTCCCTTAAAACCGTCCATATTGTGAGGAGCCTGTTGCTACTCACATCAGTAGCAACAGTTGCTACAAATAACTTGTTCAATAAAGTTATTGAACCTTTATTCCCCATTGTTCAATAAAGGTGCATCAGCAGATATTGATACATTTGAAAGTATAGTTACCATATTTTCCGGACTATAGAGCGCACCTGATTATAAGCCGCACCCAGTACATTCGGAAAGGAAAAACCATTTTGTACATACATAAGCCGCACCTGTCTATAAGCTGCATGTGCCTTCATACAGACGGTACACAGAAAGAGTTTTCAAAGTTTTAGTAATATACCTTAGCTTTTCTTTCCAAACAGTGCCTGTGACGCGGCAGTAACACAGCAGCAACACGGTAGTAGCACAGCACTAACAGGGCTGGTTAAAAAACCATACAGGTAAAAGTCACTGAGACGTGTTACGTTACATTAAACTTGCGTCTTCCTTTACACATATATTCCACCTGTCTCACTCTTACCTTTTCTGCTCGAGCGCCCCTGGTGGCCATTAGAAAAAAATGCTTAAATAAGGCGCATCTTTGTATAAGCCGCAGGGTTGAAAGCGTGTGACAAAAGTCGCGGCTTATAGTCCGGAAATTGCGGTAAATGCAATTACTGTGACCAAACTGTGATAAAAACCACTCTTTATTTGACTGCTGGACTTTGTTTAAATAGTTCTTATCGCTGCTTTATTTGTTTTTTAAATCAAAAGAGTACCTCAAAATGTTTAAATCAGATTAAGTGCAAAACCAGAGTGTCTTCATCTCTGCACTCAGAGATTATCCTGCTATTTAAATGCTGCTCATTATTATCTTGGTACAAGTTTTTTTAAGTTCTACAGAAAATACAAGCGCCTACCGAAGATGAAGTGATGGAAGGTAAAAAATGAGCAGCTGTCTTTGCTAATGTTCTCAAATTAGGTTTTTACGAACACAAAGCAGGATACAGTATCCAACACTGACATAATTTATTTAAAAAAAAAATATATCAGAATGCAAAAACCGGTTAATTAGATTATTTGTAATTGATGGCAGGAGTGTACAACAAGAAAAATAAATGCTAGAACCTAATATTAAAACATTAGCTTATGGGTGTGCCCTTATGCAATCAAGTTACTGCAGCTTGTTTATGTTTAGCATTTTCTTTCCAAGCAAATATAATATTTTTTACTTAGTTTATTCTGCTATGTAGTTGATTTTCACACATTTTGTTTCTGATTCTGACTGTCTTTGTGCTCTTTTGTCTCTGTATTTTAGCCATTGTTTTGTTGCGCTGCGTCCTGCTCCCCATTTCCTGCTTTCTTGGTTTTATGGTTTGTTAGGTTTCACTTCTGTCAGCTTTCTTCACTCTGTTAATTATTTTCCCACCTGTCTCTTGTCCCATTGTTTGTAGGGGAATTACAAAAAAAACAGTTTGTAGTTGCCCTACTCTCTCCTTGCTCCTTTTCTCATTAGTTCATGTTTTTGGGAACAATACCAACACACAATTATCTAAAATCCAAGACATGTTTCATGTTTATCATGGGGAAAAAAAATCTTCTGTAGAAGAGTCTTGTTCTTGTCTTTACATCACGGAAAAATAACATCTTAACATAAGAGTACACAGTAAATTCTGCAGAGTTAAATCAACACTATGCCGAGTCTATTTGGTCCTTATCAGAATTGGTGTTAATTT
>CAEFZY010053558.1:0-36524 GCA_903066815.1 Brachyrhaphis roseni | reverse complement strand
CCTCTCCAGGCAGATGTTGCAGATTTGCAACAGCTAAATGCTGTTGCAATGCTGTTGAAATGTCTCTCTCAAAAAAAAGTCTGAATTGTATATTACTACCCCATATGATCATGTTCTCCAAATATCAGATTTTCCCTGCAACTACAACTTAATTTGAGCCTGAGAGGGTTAAGGTGGTGGGCTGGCCACTTTATGACGATCATGTTGGTCTGGAATTAAAATAGTGTGTGCTTATCTGTGTGTTTGAGGTCAGTAATATGTTGAGAACAAAATCCTTTCAAGATAATTTCCTGTCTGGGATTTCCCAATCCATATTCCATGTTTGTGATATATTGGCCCAACAATGGGACATTGTCAGGGCTTCTTATCAATAACGCACATAGAAACCATCTAACTGCTTACATTGACTGATTTTGTCATTTTTTTTAATCCATTGAGGTTGTAGTTTTCTGTTTTACTCACCTCTTTCTGGTTTTTGTTTCTGTTGTCAAGCATACAAGAACATTTTGATGAACAACCTATGATTTTTTTTCCCCATTTCTGTATCTCTGTTTTTTGCATGTCCAGTTTTTAACCACAGTAATCTGCTCTTGTGAACAATGTTTGGAATGTACAACCTTTGCAGCCTTCATGGTTAAATAAAACCCAACAGTTTCACAGAATGAATGACCTCACCTCTCATGACTTGAAAAAGTGCCACAGTCTCACTCTTGTTAATGATCATCCATCATTTTGAGTTATAGTTTTAATGATAAATTGATGCAACAAATATCAAAACATGACACAGACCTTTCATTTTCCAATAAAAGGCACAAAAGTACTTATCTTCCCCACCCTTACGTTGCTGTTTCTTCTCAATCCTCTGGAGGGCAGCAGTGGTTTTCTTGTCAGGTACTAAAAGAGGTCTAGCAGTGAGGTAAAAATCACACATGTAGTGACAAACCTACAGGTCTCTAAGTTATAGCAGCATGTATATAATTAGATGTCACAGACAGGAACACAGTGTCAGAAAAAAGGCATTTCAAAAGGCCTGAACTTGAAAATAGTTATCCAGGCCCTTCTTTCTTCCTTTTCACATTCTCCTCGTCACACTGTGCATGTTTGTTTTTGCCATTTGCTCAGTGTGAATGTTGATTCATGCAACCTCAATCACTTCAGTACCCCAGACTGTCTCAGCAGGGTTATGCTGAAACAATCATCCTTTTCTCACGGAAGTAAACCAGAAGGGAAATGAAATTGGTAAAACATCGAATGATTTTTGTTTTGTTGCCTTTTTGCTGTCCATCCTTCACTTCCCCCACATTCTCCTTAGTTTTCCCCCCTTTATTTTTTCCTTTCAATCTGTCACCTCCTCTTCCTTCTCTGCTCGCCCTCACCCTTATTTTTTCCTCACTATCCAACAGATCTATATTGAGCTGTAAGTCTGAAGCGTCCCTGCGGGCGGATGGATGTTTAAAATTCTTCCTGGTTGTAACCTCTCTATCACTGGCTTTCTTCTTGCCTACCATGTCACCAGAGGGGGGCATAAGGAGACATCCATCTCCTGCTGGCCTTTCACAAAACCTCAAAGTGCCAGTTAAACACTCTTCGTCCATTTGACCCTCATGCTGTCAAAACCACAGCAGGGATCTTCCAGGTAAAATATTTTAATTTGACTTTGATATATGGACGGACCTTTTGAGACTGAGAGATTTCTTTTCAGGTATGTTGGCTTAAATTAATAGAAAACCTTTCTCATGGATGTACCATGTGCTTTGACATAGTATATTTTGGTGTATCTACTGTACACTTGGTTGAGAAACAAGTATGAAAGCAAAAAGAAAATAAAAGCAAAAGGAATAAAATTCAGACATATTCAAGACTACAATATGACCATTATTTGATTTGTCATACAAAAATAACTTTTCAGGTCCTTCCCACAAGGAACCCCCTGGAAGCTTTGGGCAGAGTCTAATGTTTTTCACTTTATTCTCTCAGGAAACACAAGTGTGGTGATGTTTGTGCCTGCCATTCATCGTCCTGAGTTGACACTCATCTAGTCACCCTTTGTTTGGCCTCAGCCCGCTTCTGTAATTAAAAACAGGGAGACTGAGCAGAAATACACCACAGCTCGTGCCAATCACCCTTACCTGCTATTGTTCCCGTATCCACTTTATCATCTCTCCTCTGCAGCTGAGCTGAAATAAATAAATAAATAAAAAACACACCCAACCACCATACATATTTCCCTTCTGGGGCATTTAAATTTCTTTTTGTCCAATATCTCCAGAAAATGCACAGACTGCCTAAATCAGTCGATCGTTTTTTTTGAGAAGAGGTTCTAGTGTGCAGAGACGCACATTCAGTCATCTATTCTAGTGTTAATAAAAGAAAGTCAAGAACAGGAGGGTCGAGTTTAGAGCAAAGCCAATATGGACAAAATAGTTTTCACTGTATATTTTTTGAAGGATTTTGATATCTATGGTGAAACAGTTTCAAATTGACAATCCAGTTTAGAGACAGCAGCTGTCTCAATCCAAGGTGAGAGAAACAATTCAAACATTATTGATAAGTAGTAAGGTTTATTTTTAACACAATTCTCTTAGGTATTATTGAACATTACTGAGTTCAGCTTAATGTAAAAAAAAAAAATCCTGTTCTTAATTAGGAATATATTAACATTCAAAACACTGTTTGTAATGCTTTTCAAGAGTACACATATGTTTCAGTACAAGAATCAAGTAATGTAAATCAAGTTTATACCACTGACTGCAATATCTTCTTGAAAAAAGTGTTAAAATATTAGGTATTTTCTAAAACTGAGTCGCAGGTAGATGCTTTTTTAAAAAACCTTTTCTGTGTATATGTTCAAAAACTCAATCGTTGTTGGAAAAAATGCAACAAAGTCAGTACAGTCTTCATATGAACCTCTAACATGGAGTATCTTAGTTAGAAAAGCAACTTTAATGCTCTGACAAGCAACATCTTGAAACTTCATAATTTATTTAAAGTCTGACTTAACTTATGCACTTATCTATCAATGAAGTGGACAGCACATTTCAGGAACGAGGCAGTTCAAAATGCCTGACATCGTAAAAAAATATATAATACAAAGTCATAAAAGACAGTAAACCAGATCAATAAACACTAAACAATGTTTTAAAGCAGATCAGTTTTTAGAAGTGCTAGGATTGTAACAGCATGTGTTCTGACTGATTTGAACAAACGGCAACATATTTAACTGCAGTTAGTCATTTGTGAGGAGAAAAACTGTACACCTACAACAGGTGTCAGAAATGATTTTTTTAAGAGACTCAAATACAAAACATTTAAAGACGCTTTGGTCAGGATCCTTATTTGACACTTTAGATCAGATCAAACATATTCCCAATAAGTAACCCATTGCTATCTGAATTTTTCCACACAACACTTCAGTGGGGGCATTTTGTAATAGTTAATGAGGGAATGAGGCAGGAAAATGTGACTTAATCATAATCAACTGCTAGCTGGCAACAAAGTGCTTCCTTGGTTACTGTGGAAAATACATATGCCACTATGGCCTTTATGTAAACATGATACTAATGCCCCATGTTTATATGCTTGCAGCTAAAACAACATGTCTTCTAAGTTTCCTTTGATTCCATAAGCCCATATATATATATATTTTTTTCTTTTAAGGCGCTGGACAAGACTTTATTTTTCCATCGCCTCCATCACTGACGCATTTCACAGCAGGTAGCAGGAGGCAAACTACCTTTTCAATCCAGTACCCTGAGGGAAAGCTGCTGGAGGGATCGAGGACACATTTTTTTCTCCCTTAGAGGCATCCCGCAGGGGTCAAAAAACTGATGTTCAGCCGTGATCCAAAAAGAGCATTCATTCATCATCATTGGAGGACTGTGAACTGAGAAAGTTGGGCCACAGGTCTCGCCTTGGTGATTCATCTTTGGCTGAGACAGCTTGGAGTGGAAGGTGTCTGCAGACTTTGGCTGAAGTGTGCTAAAAGACTGGCCTTTCTCTGGTTTGCTATGGTGTTAAGTCTTATTATAAAGGTGTGGCGACAGCTTTATGTTCAAAGACTAGACTCCAGCACTCCCCTGAGATCAGAGAATACTGAGGCAGTTTGCAATGATTTTCACTCAGACAGCTTCTTAAATTCTTATGACTGCTATAGACCCGGGTACTTGTTCTGTAATTAATCAGTTCGCATGATATCCACCATTTGCATGCATCACCATGAACAGAATGAAACGGAGCCCATCTTTCTTTGATGGATTGATGGAAATTAATTTATTGCCATCTAGCTGATGGGCAGTAATAAGAGGTATTAAGAAATTATTAAGATGGAATATTGCTGTAGTTCGCAATCCATCACTGAGCTGGATTACTGTCAGTAAAGGTTAATACATTTACTAATCACATGATGACTTCAGTGGACAGAAAGGATACAAAGACCACAAATGACTCATGTGGATGTCAACCTTCAGGTAAAACATTCATGAGGTCAAATTTTCAGTGAACAGTAACACATGAGTGTAGCAATTGTTTGCTAGTTTAGTGTTTACCTTTGCATTTGCTTTAGTTTCCTCTTAGAAAGTACATCTACCCCATTTTGAGTTTTACTGAGCTTCTTCTCTGTACATCTGCACTTCTGAGCCAGTGCGTTAGTGTATTCTTTCTTTCCTCTCACCCTAAGCCAACTACACTACATGGCTGCTCATGCTAAATCTGGATGTGCAAAAGTTTTCTTTCTTAAGTGGAATTGCTCCTCTCCACCTTCTCCATGTGCTTGCTCAAGACGAGTCATTACTGCAAAGTACATGAGTTCATACAATCGCAGTTAAGGGTTGTATGCATTTATTAGACAAAACAATAGGAATGTGTTTGTCGGATTTTCTATGCTGGTTTTCCAACTGCACCTGGTGTTACAATGGATTTTCCTCAGGTCCTCCTCAAAGTGTGCAGGTAAGATGAATTTGTTCTATAGTTCTTATCTGCTTTGCTTTTGAAATAGTCTAGTAATAAACTTGCAGTTGTCACCCTACTTTTCATTTTGTATTAGGTGTCGTTAGCTCTGATATGGATAAGATCAAGTTTGTACAGTACCTAAAAGAAAGTGTTTTTTTTTTTTTTTCCCCGCCACATAAGTTATGTATTAGTATGAAATACAGTATGTAAACTAAATGTACAGGGAGTTTATTTACTTATATGTAGTAGTTTATTATTTCAATCTATTGAATGAAAGTTTTCCTGGCATTAAGTAATGTGCTCTCAAACCATTTCCAGTAATGTGATGCTATTTAAAACCATGACTTGGCAGAGCCACTACGAATAAATTACTGCAAATTTACAATGTGAATTTCTGTCGTGTATTTCCCAAATCTCTAACTGGGTTTTGGCTTCCACCAGTAGTCACTCAGGTAATTTATTAATCAGTCCTAACTGCTCCATGAGTCACAGCTTTCTATTTAATTTCATAAATATTTAGAGAATTTAGGGTCTCAACTTGTTTTATTCCAAATAAAATGACCTCCAAAACCTTCTCAGCCACCTGGCAACAGTTTTACATTCACTCCTGCAGCCAAACAGAGCACTTCTGACCACCGTTCTATCATGCCTAATAGCACCGGCAGCAGGTTGCATGTCTGGAACAACAACTGAGATCTGGAGATATTCCCAGACTCAGTTGTCAGTGGCCTCTGCCATCGTCAGTTTTAATTGTGACTTCAAGCCAAAAATCATGGACAAACTACTCAAATTAAAATTCAATGGCTTCAAAATGCAGTCCATGTATTGCCTTGGCATTTCAAGTGCCATTTGTGCAGTAAAATCCTGTCTTAGCTCCTGACTGTGAGTTTCTCAAAATTTTACGAGCATTTAGAGATCACCTAATGTCTTCCTTTAGTCACATATTTATTCTAATTAGCCTCTCCAGTCAAGTGAGAAAGTGTTTACTCACCTTGTATGTGTGTATCCTTAATGATGACACCTTGGCACTCTTGCCACCTTGTAATGATACAGGCACAGGGTGCATGAGGTGTAATTGGCACATAATGCAAGTAGTTTGTCCAGACAACGGATGCTTATTGGGGGGATAGTGGAGAGTGGAAAGGCTAGGAAAAATCATACCAGGCTTAATAAGCAAGACACTTCTTAGAGTGATACAAAGCTCAGATCAATGTGCAGAACAAGAGTTACTGGATTCCACTCTATCATACCGAGACTGCCCATAGAAATAACTGTGTGGACACATAAGATGACAGACAGATGGATAGACAAAATCATGAAATATATACAGAATAGGAATCAAAATGACTCTCCAGTTTTTCACATTCACCCCCTCTAGGTCTGTGTGGATGGAAAATCTGGAGCCTTTACCAGGCATTTAAGGGCAAGTCTGTGAACGAAAATTTGGTAAGAGAAAGAGAGTGAAAAACTTTGCTGCTGTAATTTTAGATATATTCAAATAATAAAACATAAAAATAGAGATTTTGGGTTAATGTTTATTTGTTAAATCCACTGCCATTGAGGAAACCACTCATCCTTCGACCTTGTGCGCGTTTCATTTGCCTCCCCCCCTCACCCCTCCAACACTCCCACTCATATACCGGCAGATTATACCCACGTGGGTGTGCTTAATCTGACTGACTGTTTACTGATTTTCTATCATGGAAAGTCGTATCTGATGCTGCCCCGTGGTATCAGTCATCTGCCTCACTCCCAAAGGAAGAGCAAGAAACGGGACGCAGCATTTAAAACTGATCCACTTGTGTCTGGGAGAAGATTTAGGTGGATGTGAAAGTGTAACAATTTTTATTTCTCCTTGTTTCACCCTTTGCAATCAGAGCGAGTGACTCAACTGGACACCAGATGATGTTATGACTTCCATCCTGCACTTTCTTTTAAGCGTGTGCACACTGGAGCTCAGAGCAGAGAGTAACAAGAACTTGCAATTTTTTTAAAATGATGTTCAACTTTTCCCTCAGGTCACTTTTTCCAGTTGTGGGAGTTCTTACAGCTATTAAAGGTGAGACCTTTATGAGATAACACAAAGCGTTATTTTGTGTCTACTTGTTTGAACTTATGTCCTTATTTTGAAGACAACCTGAGATGAAAACGTTTACTTAATGTAAAAATGGGTTGAAAGTGAAGGCTTCAGAAATGTTTAATACTATTGTACATGCCAAGCAGTGTTATTGAAAGTGCTTGTCTCCTAAATGAGAACACTCAAACACCAAGGAACATGCATTACATAGATTTTAGATTTTTCTTTGATGACCACTCAAAGCATTTTTGCTGAAAGTCCCAGATCTGTGTCCTTATTTCATTGATTTATGCAGCTGTCAGGTTATGAATTCCTACTTTGCGTGGGTTTGTGGTTACAACCCATGGCCTCATCCCATTTTGTTATCCCTCTGTCTAAATGAAAGTGACAGCAGGCTCTCCAGTGTGCATCAGGAGGCTTCATCTGTGGGATTAAAGAGGCCTGGAGCTGAGGTTGCACAGCTGTTTCTCTGCTTGTTTAAAGATAACCTGCATCAATGGCTGTGAGGAAGCAGCAAGCTGGCAATCTCCATGTTCTAATGCTGATATATCTTGTGAAAAGACTAATATTTGATTATTGTTATGCATGAGATGTGTGTGCAATGTGTTCCCAGTGTGTGTTTAAGTAATAAGGAGCCCTTTGTGCATATTAAACTCACTAACTTTTAACATAAATCACTCCATGCATTCCAATTAAAGCTCAGTAAGTTATCAGATCAATAAATTGTGCATCTATTGATAAGTACACTGTTTGTTTTCGCTATCATCATCTAGAGTTACAAATCAAAAGCTAAAATGAATGCTTTAAACTATATTCATCTTTGCTTACTTCATTCTGTCGGTCTGGACTTTAACTACTGTGTAAGGATGTCATAAACCATGCGTTATATATTGAAACAGCTGGGTTTACAAGCCTGTAAACTCAGACACAACTCTCGTGCTTTTTGGGGTGGAATAATGAGGGTCTAGGCGACATTTTTATTAAACTAGACAGCACAAACATCTGGCGACAAAGAGTAGTTCTCAGACGTTTAATACAGCATTTGTTAAACTTTTTCTTTAAACACATTTCCTTTTTGATGTCCAAGTTGGTTTTATTAATGCAAGTTAATAACAACACAAAAAATGAAAAATTGGTTAAATTCATCTTCTAGAGAGCCAGATCAATTTATGGATTATAAAACTAATATTGCAGTTAGTTGTTTTTAGAAACAGTAATAGTAAACAATTCTGGGAGAGGACTGATAAAAGCCCACAATTTGGAAATCAAATCCTATTGTTGATAGTAAATGTATGTACTGATAAATAGATTTGGTTTAATTTGGTCTATCAGCAAATAGATATGTTTTATCCTTTAGTCTAATCTGTAAAGACAGTTGGTAATTTTTTTTTTCAATATTTAATTTGACAGGTTTTTTCTGTCTGGAGAATACTGTATTTACTTTCAAACACACCGTAAAAGCCAGAAAATTTACAATGTGTAAAATCTCTTGGGGAAAGAGATTTTGGTCATTTGTTTTCATTGTTGTAAAGTTTCTGTAATTTTCTTGACAATCTCTTTTTTCAGCTATTGCAGGGAAGGATACTACATTAGAAAACTGTTCACCAATCTTTGCCACTTTAGTTTGCTCTCGTTTTTTGATTTTTTCTTTTTATTTGAGAAACCATTGCTTTAACTATTTCAAACATATTTCAGTTGATTTCAAACTCAACCCCTTTTGAGGCTTGCTTCACCACACAAAATTATTGGATAATCAATTAGTAGCTAAAAAGCTTTCATTGAGAAATATTTTTAAGAAATTCTCCATCCATGAGCCATCAGTGCTCATCATTGAACTTAATTGAAAAAAAACTTTTGTCACAGACTAAACTTGCGACTGAAATCAGTTGACACTTTTTCCAATCCTTTTCTAATTAATCCATGTAAATTCTTCCATTTCAGCTGCAGGAAGTCAGAAAACTGAAGATGCTGGAGTACTCCCCAATCCTTCACCTATTTACCCGTCCATCAAATTTCAAATCTTCAATGCAGACCATGTGTTTCTGGGACAAGGTACAGGGACCCCAAGCAACTCAAGTCTCAAAGTTCAGGCTCAGACTTTTTTCATAAGCAGTCTGGGTGCTGGGTTCCTCCAGCCAGCTATCAAGGCTTCTTTTGGCCCCCTAGCTGTAGATGCCACCATTCCTCCTGATCTGCTCCTTAGCGGACGAAAAATCCTTGCAGTTCTTTTGGTTCATCAGGTTCGATCCTCATACCCATTTGTCAAGATTCTTTTCCACATGCCCACAGAAAGCAATATCACTTTCAGGCAAGAAATGATGGACTCTAATGGAGATAATGAGGCTAAGGCCAAGGATGACGCTCACTGTGTGACAGCCTATGCCTTCTGGGAGACGAAGGAAGTCAGAGGAGCTTGTCTGGTTTCTCCAGGTGGATTCTGTGTGGCTCAGCTTAAGCCAGAACCATCTTGGTTCAGCTCAGGAAGCAGATCTGGAAGCTCGAGTCGGGAAGCAGAAAAAACTGAAGCAATGAAGGGCCTTCGGGGAAATCTTGTGGAGATCTACTTCCAGAGCAGAAGGGACCAGACTGGCCAGTGTGCTCCACAAGACAGCCTGCAACGAGTGGGAGTGGGAAGAGGGAGAGACTCTGGGGGATCCGGAACTCCTCTGCGAAGGATCGGAAGTGTCTCTCTTATCAAAACTCAATCAGGCAACCCTACTTTCCTTAGGCTCAGGCTGGGAGGTGCTGTAATGATCCAAACGTCTTCCAAACCCTTAAAGAATGAAGATGTGGGAACTTTTTACATCTTCCTGGCTAGTACATCTACGCTGGAAAATTTTACTTTGAGGTGAGAGATTGTCTGTGGTGTTCCTTTGTCGAGATGCTTTTTATGAATCATACTGATATTTGCCCAACTGGAGAGCTATTACTTTTAACATAGAACAGGGGTCTGCAACTCCAGACCAGTTCTGCTCCAACACACCTGAATCTAAAGGCTGAGTTATTTGCTTGGCAAGCAGGTGAGTTTTGCAAAGGCCTTGTCATAAATCATTCATTTCAGTCAGGTGTGTTGGAGCAGGTATATATCAAAAATTGCAGGACAATGGCACTCAATAATTAGAGCTGTATACCCTCGGCATAAATGGACTGAACTTATATACAGCTTTTTCCAATCATTTTGACCACTCAAATCACTTTATACTAAAGTCACATTCACCAATTTGCACTCACACATACACACACACCCCTTCACTGATACACAGACAGGCAACTTGGGGTTAAGTGCCTTGCTGAGGGGCACATACTGACAAATCCAACCTACAATCTTCTGATCACAAGACGACTACTTTACTCACAGAGCCACAGTTGCTCTGTGGGTGTCTGACAATTAGAGGTTGTTGTAAAGCATTGGACTTTCCAAGATCTAACATCAAAGTGTTCTTTGGATAGAGCACAAACACAACATTTTTATGGTGTATGCATTTACACATGACTTTGGGCTGTACAATATCAGGGGAAAAAAAGCACATCAATAATACTGTTGAGTGTCTTGATATTATCATTTGTGGTTAGGAAGCATTTCTTGATGATTGCCTGCCCCTTCTCTACTCACCCATTCTCTGAATTGTAGCTTGTTACTAACTGGTTTTCATATTCTAATTTTATGGGCAAGGTGGAATGGAGGGTTGTTGACAGTATCTTGGAGAAGCTGACATTATATGAGGTTGAAATTTAACATGACTATTTGTCCCTTACTTAATTCTAAGCTGGGAGGACCAACCTTAGTGTGTTTATCCACAGTGCTGGTGGGTAGAATAAGCCCTTATAGTACATAAGGTGCAAAATGTGAGTTTGGGACAGGTTAAACAGAGCTTTTCTCTGTGCTATTTATAGTAAAGATCAAAGTTACATTTTACTTTTTTATTAAACGAATGTCAGTATTGATTGTGCTGGTAATTTTGAAAAAGCCTCCAGAGATGATCCATTTGTTTACTGTTTAATCAAAGTTAAAGAAATGTGTTAGATATATTTTCTTACTACTTGCATAATTTTAAATATTGCTATGGTCATTTTGGATCAAAATATCAACACAAGTTTAATTAGAGTAAAGCTCTAAGGTCAAGTCGGAGACTCTTGAAGAAAAGCCTTTATGGAGTACTTAACAAGCAAATTTGATATGCAGACCGCAACATTCTGTGTCATTGATAGTAGATAATTAAATGGGACATTTATTTACTTTTCATTTGAAGGTACATAAATTACATAGTCACAGTTAAGAGCTTTGATGAGGCCAAATAAGCAATGACCTGGCCTTTTAAAGGCTACTCACAATTGGTTAGAATTAAGTATCATTAATGGAAATCATAATAATCACCTTTCTGTAAATCCAGCCATACTGAGACAAGAGCTTAGAGGGAATTACATGGAAATTTATTGTTTATGAAATACATGAAATAGAAGAAACCAAGCAAGTGTAAGGAGGATGTACAGTACATTCGAGCATATTCATGAGGGATAAGCTCCATGCATTTAAACGATTACTTAAGGCACTTAAATACTTATGAAGCCCACCATCAAGGCCATGCGGTAATATGCATGAATGCCAGAGTGACTTGTGTTGTCTGCCAGTTACTGGCTGCATAAATTGTCTGACATATCCTTGCTTCTGCACCGTCACACTTAGTGGGGGAGTTATGAAGATCACTCTTCCATAAACAGCGAAATAATTGGCAAATGATTCACTGGTTTTCATATCTCAACATCCCACGAACATTTCAACAAGGTTTTGTGGTTATTTGACTTCATAAATAATGCATCTGTTTAATGGAGCAGCAAAACAAATAACTAATCTTCCTAACTCCTCTGGGTAGAATTGAGCTTCATATAAAAGCAGCCCTGTCACTGAGGAAAAACACACAGTTCAATCTGTTCCCAAACTTTTTCTGAGCTTTTTTTCTAAGTTGTAAATCACCAGGCAGGTTGGGCTACCATCCTGTTCATCAAAATACAAAAAATAAATAAAATGGTCTATCCAATTTCATAAACATTTGAATGGTGAATAAAGTCTAAAAAAAGCTTCAATAATTTTAAATTAATTCCATTAATAATCTTAAAATGACACCTGCAATAGTAGATATTTAAAGATACGCAGGTGTGGAGAGTAAGCTGCTGGTTGTTTGCATACTTGACTGTAAGGCTTTAATGAGTTTGTTTAGAGGTCGACAAATCTTTTATAACTATAGGAAGAAATATAAAAATGAGGAGGAGTTATTGTTCCATCTTCTCCACTGCAGCGTTATGGGACAGTGTGAACTTATATCTTTGGTTTCCATCTACGTTTTAACTGCTCTGCTTTGTTGATACTTCTTTTCAAATTAGCAATTTATCTTAGTATTTGTAGAAGCAAGAAGTCTGAAGATATGACTCACTGAACTGGCTTTTCCCACAAGTGTACAAAATTTTTCAGCATAATAAATCAAACCCAAAGCTATTTGGAATCTTAAGAGGATAGCCATGGTTGTTTTGAAACCTAAATGTCTTGGTTGTTGGTTCTACAGAATTTATCACAATCATAAATTAAGTGTAAATCCTTAAGGTAAACATCACCTTATGCCATAATTACAGGTGGACACAAATTATATCAATGGATATCATTTCAATTCTATAAAAAAATACTTTGTTTTTGCATTTCTGATATGGTCAGAAATGTTAACACTTTCAGGATTTTCTTTTCCTATTTCTCTTCTCAAAGTTTTCTTTTTTGTCATCACATGGCCAAATTCATCTTGCTGTGCTCACTGTAAACACATTGGGGAATAATAATTGTCTCTGTCAAACAATGTATTCAGAGCAACACGTATTTGATTGAAATAAAATAAAGCATGAAAACACAAACTTCAAAAATAATATTCTTAACACATAGCTACTTTCCATGCTGAACATGGCCTATTTTATTGTAATCTATCATTTTATGTGTCCTGTTGATTTTTATAGTTTTTTTCTCTGCTTCAACATGAGACATTTTTTCTTTTTTTCTAAAAAAAAAAAATTCTTACAAATTACAGTACTTTAATTTGTGTTCTCATTTTGTCCACATTTTACAACTCTCCAAGTCTTAAAGAGAAGTTGCAATGCCTTTACAGTGAGCTTTTTGTTTTCCGTCTCTACTATGCTTAATTGTTTTCTCTGAAAACAATTTCCAGTCTAATCCTACAGTTTAGTGATATCATGCATCGGTCCTGGTACAACACAGTATTCTCCCACAGAATCCAGGCACACAGAAAAAAATGTTAAGATGTGTGGGCTATAATCCAGAATTCACATGCATATAAGCTTTTCTACATCTCTTCTTGAATATTCCGCTCATATGGCAAACAGGTACATTTATCACACAAATGCAGACTGAGTGACGTAAATGCGGCTCTGTTTGCCTTTATGAAAATTACTAAATGAGATTCTTTTACTGAGGAGTCAATATCTGCTGTTGCATTGGCTATTTGCAAGGCTTTGCAGCCCCTTCACCTGAAATTCCTCAAATTTGTTTTGTCGACTGAAATGCTGAAAATCTTCCAGTTAGGTCAGTAATTTCAGTCTGCGTTTCTGGCACCCTGCCACATGCAGCATGCTTTGGGACGAGTCGAGCCTGCTGAGCTCTGCAACTAAGTCCGAGTGAAGGTTAGCTCTGAGGAGCTTGGCAGTGATTGATTCCTCCTACGAGAAATCCCTGCCTTACTTCACTCTTTGGGCCAAGATTGAGTCCACTCCAGCAGGGTTAGGCCAGATAAGCTGTGGCCCTGATTGAAAAGGAATGAAGAGGTTAACCCTTTAGAGTAAAGATGATCTGGGCTGCTCGCCAGGATTAACTGTGTACATTCATGAGTTAGACACACACACCACAATAAAACTGGACAAAACGTACATTTCCTGGTGATTGGCAACACGTGTAGCCCACAGTTTGAACAGCTAGACGACTTCAAACAAAAAATCATACATTTTTCAAAGCAGAGTAAGGAGTTTAATAGTTTAGATTATTTCTACTTCTATCCTTTTTGGACATAGTGACTGACAGTGACAAAGAATAACAACACAAACTAAGTTTTTCTGCAGGGAAGCTTATGTCAGAGTATTGGACAAGAAGCTCCAAGAGGTTCCCTGTATTGATTTACTTTGTCACCCCTTTCAGTATGACTCTGCAGAAATGGTTTGGCTTTACTGGGAAGGGTGGTCATCAGGTGACTCTGTCACTGTTTGCCCTGTAAAAAACTGACAGAAAATCAAAGATAGAAAAAAAAAAAAAAAACACAAAAAGAAATAGAAGAATATTTAACCAAGAAGCCTTTTCCTGAGATTTATTTCAAAAAGTGTAGTTTATTGAACTAAATTGTGATTTTTTTTTTTAGCTTGTATTAGAAGCTACATTTTATGTCAAATGTGAAGCTCCTTTTTTTGACCTAATTTAGCTTTTACAAGGTATCTTAATATTATCTCAGTGGCACTGTGCTATTATTTTATTTCGTTTCTTTTGTTTTCTGTAACCAGTTTTGTTTTCCTATTTTTGTAATTCCATTGTCCTGCTGCTCGTCCTAGTCTAGAGACACTTCTGTTTCTATGAGTATTACTACAGCACATCCTTCCTTCTCTGTCCTGCATTTGGGTCCTTCACTTACAGTCACCAAACTGTTATTCATATGGAGAATGTTGCAGACGCAGCATTTTGCCACGTTAAGTGACAGAGTTCAGCTGGTGTGGTTTGAAAACTCTGTGCTGCATTTTTTTTTTTTCAGTGTGAAATGTTTGTCATAAAGAGACTGGCCTCTGTTACAAACCTATGATGCTCCCACTCAGTAGTTAGACAGCTATAAGTGAGGAACATTTGTATTACTTGTATCACTTTTTAGGCATTTGACTCAAATAATTGCTTTCTGATCCTGTCCAGTGATGTAAGACTCCCCTTGATGCAGGAGATTAAGTGAGGAACAAAAAAAGCCCTGGTTGGATTTGTACGACTGTCTGGTCCAATTACATCGTCTCTAATTAGCGATCTATCTCCCCCATCAGAGATGTGTCTGAATAAGAGATCTGATTAACTGATTCCCAGTTTTCCCCAGGGCTGACGGGAATTAAATACCCCTGCTGGTTCTCAGTGGGCAAGCAGCTTGTGACAGACAGTTGACTGTTTGTGACCTACCTTGTTAGACACAAACAGCCAAACTGAATAGAACTGCAGTCAAAACACGGCTACAATTAAAGCACAATAAAAAAATATTGTTCAAAGTGAATACATACAGTACCAATTCTACTTTAAACAAATGGACAGACATCAGATTCAAAACTGATAAAACTTTTCAGATGTTCTTCTCTTTTAGTTTTTTTCCCTCCAGGGTTGCGACAGTGAATCATCTGTCACTGTATCTGTGCGTCCTCTAACACCAACTAACATCATGTCCACTTTCACCATGATCATAAATCTCCTTTTTGGACTTCCTCTCAACTTTTCACAGATATAATCCTTCCACCCATAAAATCCCTGTGACTCCTCTGAACAAACTATCTCAATCTGGCCTCTCTGACTTTATCTCCTAGACATCTAACACGAGTTGTCCCTCTGATGTTCTCATTATAATCACATCCATCCCAAAGAGTCAATGATTCGATGCAATCTGCTGGGCTTCCCCAAATAGAACTTTTAAAACTAATTTCAGTAACAAATTGAACTTAGAGCGCTGTTTGATAACTAGGATCATTTGGAATGTACTGTATGTGTGACAGGATTTAAATTACTATTTTTGGGTAAAGTGCTTTGAGACGAAATGCGTCGAATTTAACTTTTATTAGTTTGCGGTCAGGGCTGGTCAAGCTTAAAGTTAGCTGATTCTATTCAGTTGATTTCTCAGTGGACCTATAATTTGTACTTCTCAACGTATTAAACCACAGTATAATCATGGTTTAATATAATGTATTTTAATACTTTTTCACACAGGGCTGCTGTAAAATCAGGCTTGTCCTTCAGTGCGGCTCGGCCTAGTGACCCATTACTGTGGGATATCATTGTGGAGCCTGGGAGAGGAGCAACTCCCAACGCTGTTACTGTCATCTGCCGCAGGAAGGCTTCCATCACCTCAAAACGGTCAGTCCAAAGCTTAGAAAATGTGCAATTTTGTGCAGTGTGTTAGATGTGTGTAAGTTCTCAACAACCCATTTTAAAAGGCTGCTCTTTCTAAGCAACAAAAATAGTCTGTTTTTCTACTTCTAATTAGGGTTTTGTTTGGCCTTGTTTTGAAAAGATACCCATTTTCTCTACAACCATTTCAAAGGAAAAGGAAGAGATACCTGTGAAAGAAAAATCTTGTTCAATTTTACATTTGGTTTGCCAATGACTGTACCTTGAAAACTTGTTGTTTCCATAGATATTCTAGCAAAACAACATGTAGCTTGTTCAGTTATTCACATGCTATTGACAGCAAAAGGGATGCAATGCCGTATATGCAAGATATTTCTTTCTCCACTATGGTACAGCTTGAGGACAATGAAACAATTCAAACATTAATTTTGTTCTAGATATTCATCTTAAAGTTATCCAGATTCGAAAATGCAAACATTTCTGTACAGTGAATAGCTATAGTGTTGGACCTATCAGCACAACTTCTAAGCTTCTATTTTCTTACCAAGATAGAAGCATACCAGAGCGTGCTATTTAGTAAGCATACTCTGGTACGATAATGCATGCCAGATTTATTGAGGTTTTAATTGGGATAATTTGGGTAAATTAAGGCTGGAAACACACCATTTATTATCCTTTTTTGTTCATATTAAACACTGTATAATGATCTCAATTTGGACAATAGTCAAAGTTGTTACTGGGCCTTTGGCCACTTTATTTCTTTTTGACTTTTTAGTCATCTTAAAGCCAAAAAATCCTGAAACTCTTACAGTTGAGTTCTAAAAAATATTTTCAAGGCATCCAATTACTGTGTGACCTGATCCAACAGGGTGTGAGTTTCATAAAAAAAAAATGCCACAATTATCTTCAACTTTTTAGTGAAGGAAGAAAAGAAATCCATCTATCTATTTTAAATTCTAGCTTTATTCTGGTCGTTGTTAGAAGTGTCAGGTAGCATTTAGTCTTTGCAACCTTTAGAACGACACGGGTCAATTCCTGAGCAAAACACAATCATGCCTAAACTTTTGGTCAATTTAGTGCCACCACTTGACCTAACATGAGCAAACGTGCTTTACTGTGGTTAGAGGATCTAAAATTATTCCTGCTTCATGCTTCATGTTTACCTAAAGCCTTTGACCCAAAAGCACACAGCTTAGTTTAAAATAACTGTCCCTCAGCAACCCACCAGTATTCAAAGTTCATGACTGAAGATTTTATTTGATGTATTTTTCTTCCATTTACTCTTTTGAAGTCATAATTATTGACATAGTCTGGCTAAGCATCATCGAGCCTTTTAAACTAAACGTGATTTGTATTAATTGCTACTATAAGCCCTACTTCTAACTCTGCTGAATCCAGGAACATCTGGGGGGCTCAGGGCTGAATATCAAATCATCTACCTAGTGTCTGCATCTGGGCTACAGGGGATAATAAAATAATCCTGTCAGTGTCACTAATTGACGGTTATTTATTGGAGCGTGAAACAACATAACAACCAATGTCAGCAATGCATCTCTCGTGCGTAACAGCATGGCTTCCGATCCACCGATCCAATCTAGGAATGACCTTTTAATCCTCTGTGCATTGACGTTATTCATCTGTTTGAAAATTAAGTTTTGATTTGTATACTTTTTTTGTGTTCATACACAAGACATTGAACATAGAGTATCGTTTTTAAAAAAAGAAAAAAAAAAGGTTATTGGATAATAAAAGATGAAAAGGGGATTTAAATGTGTGGAGGGAGGTAAAACATGGATTTACCTGAGATTTTAGTGCCCATTTTTTAATGTAGAATATTTTTTACATTAAAAAGGGCCACAAGGAAACAAATAAAACCAAGCTGAATTGCAGCTCACAGTTGAGTCAAAATAAAAGCAAAATTAATAAATGACATGTTCTCTCTTTACTTTATTGTTATTATTGTTATTATTATTTTCTTCATTTTTCTCAGGTCTTCCTACTTCATCATTAAAGCCTAATGCTGATGGTTTATATCCACCAAGCTCTCACTCACACAGGCGCTCACAACTACCCTCTATCCACCCGACCCACATTTCTACAGTCATCCATAATCACGGCTACGTTATCCCTGCTTAAGTACTTGCACGTTTTAGAAACACAGATTAGGACGCAAAGATATTCTAAGTTCTGTCCTTTGCTTCAACCAAAACTCACACAAATAAAAAACAGACAAGTAAGCACATAAATGGACACAAATACTTACAACCCATGAGCTTTGAGGTGATGATATGGATTACCAATAAATAAGGGCATTAAATGTCCCATGTTCTGTCTTTAGTTCAGACTTATCTTATGTCATCATGCATATTTTCTATTAAATGTAACAGAAAAGGAAAACTAAAAGAGCCAAACTGGATAAAACAGGATTTTTAATCCAGTTTTAGAAATAATTAGTTTGTGATAAGAATGCTTTTTAACCAATTTCAGTATTGCCTCACTTAATAGCAGTTTTGCTATTAATACTCAGAAAAATTCCTTTTTTCTAGGCCCAAAGCTCTTTGCCCAGGCCATTTGTGGCATTTATAATGGTTTTTGAGTGCAGTTCAAGAATGGTACAATTGTACCCTGAGGGCATGGGCTGATGCAGATGGACACTTTTTCCAAATGTTTTAAGGCCAGACTTTCCCTGACCGATTAAAGTAATCTTAAAATAGAAAATGTTGGATTTATCACAAGGTATATGTCTTTTATCAAGCAAGCCTTGGCTTTCATTTTTAATTTAATATTATTTTGGACCATAAACATAGTCACCTCGACTCTGAATCAGAATTGGGCATGCCAATTTATTATACTTGTCTCAAACAGGTTATTCAGTCGGGTTTCGAACAAAAGATTGCACTTTTGGCCCATTTTCTGTTAACATTTTATTGTAAATGTTGTTAATGTTCACACTTTCTTGAAATATAATACCAATTTTTTTTTACTTATAGCTATCACTGTAAAGTTCACCTATGCATATTGGATTTGGCTCATTTATGTATGCTTTCCAACGACACTGAGTTATTGTCTAGTTCCGTGCAAAGTTTTGGTCCTCTTCAAAGCGTCTCAGCTTCATTCACTTACTACTCTATTTTCCTTTTGATCTTTTCTTACTGGCAGGTATGCCTACACACTCTCAAGCATCAAATAACATCAAACGCAATTTCCCTGACAGTCCTTTGACCAGGATTGTTGGATGAAGCTTCTGACAGCTCACCTTATCTTCCCTTCACACTCTTACACCCTAGTCTCCATCTGTTTATTATAAACGAGCCCCCCTGTGTCTTTGCTTCTGTGAAAGTTCAACAGGTGGTTTTCCCACAAAGTTAAGGGTATCTCTTTGTTTCTCCCATTGTCATGACTTAAAGGGTTGTTGCCAGTGTTTATGTTTAATTTCTTGATCTTTTCATGCTATTGTTTCAGAGTCTGGCTTTGAAACTAGACTGCATAATATCCTCCATTAAATGCACAAACTCAGAAGCATTAAAACTCAATCATGCTGTATCTAGTCATACATCTTCGTATTTGCCATTTCATGTCCGAAACAGGGGTCTTCTGGAGATTTTGCAGTTAGACTTTGTGCCAAAAGATGTCTCCGAGCAGATTGAGAGTCAGGCTATCTCTTGGCGTCTGGAGCTGCCAGGGAATGTCAAAGATGTTGGCTTAATGCGGATCTTCACTGCCCCACGAGACTTCATTGGACTGGCACCTCTGGTGATGGTGAGAGCTGCACTTGCATCATTCAGCGGAAAGCTTAAGTGCAATTCTTTTACAGATGAATGTATCCGTTAGACCAAATATGGTCAAACTGAGAAAGCCTACAAGGGAAAAACTTCTGATGCTTTAGATAAAAAGAAAACTCTTAAGAGAAGGGATTACAGTCTTAAGAAGATTGGGAGCACACTCAGATTGTTTTGTGTCTTACCTTACCTTGTTACAAACACAAGTGTATAGAGAGAAAAATTTACACTAAAGGCTTAAATTTCCTTTGAATGTCTGTGCTAAATAAATAAAACAGTATTATTTCACTTTACATCTTAAGCAGATACGCCATGATTTGAGTTCTCCATGCCGTTCCCTCAGCATGGAGAACGGATAATTCTATTTTTATATTTTTGTATAAAAATATTAAAAAAATTATATATTTTTTGTATATAAAAATTGTTTTTTTTATTAAATGAAAGAACCATGTATATTTTAGAACAAAAAAAAACATTACTTTTACAGAAAGAGATTGAATCAACTTTAATTGCTATCCTTTCTGGCTGAAGTGTTTAATAACCACTGTGGAGGCCACTCATTTGCTCCTGAGCTCCAGGTTTCAGATCCAGCATTAGAGAGTTAGGACCTTAATGCCAATAACTATATGTGTTTAGTTATCAGCATTAAGAAAAAAGTTAGCTGTGACTCCAACTGAGACTCCAAGTGTTTTTCTGCTTGTCTTTAAGAACTGCCTTCTTGTCTAGCTTATTAAAAAGAAAACAAATCCCTAAATATTACAAGGTGGATTCATGTTTGTCCTTGAGAGAAGTCTATTCACCTGGTGCAACAGTCAAAATAAATCAAACATCCATCTGTGTAGAAATCCGTTTAATCTCACTAAGGGATTCATTTAAAGAAAATACAACTTTTTCTTTTCCGTAACATTCAGCAAAAAAGAGAAACAAATAATATAGTCATCTTTGGGATTTAGCCGTCACTAAACTGCTGGAAGGCTTATTTGGTGCTTTTGTCCTTAGATTCTGCTGAAGTACTTCCATGTCTTATAGTTGCTAGACCATTCTTTTGAAACCCTGACCTTGTCGTTAAACATTTACCAGAGCACCAATCTCACTTACCTGTACAGTAGTAATTTTTGCCTTATCCTTTTTACTAATAACACTGAAATTTCAAACTATTCCAAACAGAATTTAAATCAAACGCTATTTTAGGGAATTAAATGTGAATTGGACCTCAGAAACTTGAGCTGCCGAATTACTGCTGAACTTGCAGAAAACAGCATTTGAGTTTCTTCCAGCATGTTACTGGCATCCCCACAGAGTCCAGCGATTACTTTCTGATTTTTTGTACTCCCTGATCCCCTGGCTTATGTTTGGGTCAGTGTCGTTGTTCTGAACTAGAACATGTCCTTTTGGAATTGCGGTCAGCAGCTGTCAAGCCGGCAGGGTTCAAAATGTGACACTGCCCGTGAAACATCTGCTGAGCACTATTTTCATACCAGGGAGGAGGTATAATAAAATAAAACAACTTCTGATCACCCAAACAATGATATGATTCTTTTCAAATTACATTTTTAAAAATCTGAGAAATAAAGTTGGAAGTTAAAATGTGGCTTAGACATTTCAAGACAATTTACAGATAATATGAGCTTCTGAATTATACATTGGATGAATAGAAACAAGAGCGTGTTTACTATAGATGGTAAAGGGACAAGATTTTACAGATAATAGTTTTCAAATGAGCTCTCTAATAAAATAACTTGTAAATTAAAAAAATAGCATTAGAGTAGAAGTGCAACCAAATATCTGATATATGCAGTCTAATATATTCTCAATTCATTCAGTCTACCTTGTAATATTTGAATCCATAATATTGTAAACAATGTTATATAGCACTTATACACTTGCTCTTTTTATAAAAGCCGGGAGGGAAAGCATAAAAAAATTGTTGTGGATCTTGCTAACACCCCATCCTGCCTTTTATACCTGCTAAAATAGGGCAATACCAGGAGCATCTTATGTTGATTTTGCAGAATGTATCATATTAAGTCTCCTGTCAACTAGCCTGCCCAGAAAGATAAACAAAGAACAAAATAAGATAGCTAAAAAAGAAGCTTGGAGAAATATTCAGAAATATAAAATTACATGCATTCACTAATTAGCATTTTAATTAGTTTTCATATCTTACTTTATAAAAAGGGCAAAAGAGGCTAAAGGCAATTATTACTACTATCCAGTTTTGGAGATTTTGGGGTCTTTTGCTATTCTTGAATGTCTTTTTCTAATAAGTAGAAAGTAAACATTAAGAAATGAACAAAGTCGAAAGGTTATCAAGTGATTTTCTTTGTAATTTCCTTTCAGTCTAATTAGTCTTTGATTAATATAATTGTTTCAGTGTACTTTTTTTTCTTTACTTTATGGTTCTTCCATACATTAGACAGTTTTATCACCGCTTAACTACAGAGGCTTGGAAATGTGCAAACTATTTGGTTTCCATGTTCGTCCTGTGATTACCTGACAGCCTGTAAGAACCTGTAAGAAGTGTACACTGCCTCTGCCTGTTGTAAGAAAGCTGAAATTGTCTCAGGCCCCCTGAGCAGAATAAAGCAGATAGAAATGATGATTTATTTTTCATATTGTGGAAGGCAGTTTTTGTGGGATATGAAATCCCCCATTGACATGTTGTTCTTGATTTAGGTTCTGCCTACAGGAGGAATTTGCTTGTAAAATAACAAAGATCTATTCCTCACCTCAGGCTTAATTTACAAAGACAGGCACGGATTCTCTCTCCCTGCCTTATACCCACATGACACATCAAACCTCTGTAACAATTTATCACAACCCAACTTTAGCATGAACAAATATGGAATATGGGTTATTAAATCAAACAATTGTAACTTCTAAAAGTGCATAGTGAAAACATTGTTGATGCATTGTTCAACACGGTAATTATTTTCTTCAGCAAGAAATTTGTCATTTCAAATTTATATAAAAATGACATAAATCAAAATAGGGGTTTCTTTTGTCTGAAATATATTGACAGCACAGTAAGTTGGAAGATCCAACCGCGCTTGAGAGATGAATAGTACCTGCCACTTTACTTTCACTTGTCTAAGATATAGGAATTCTCCATTAGCAATAAAATGCAGTGTTTAAGGTAAATGTGACCCAAGTCACATATTTTGCCCATGTGTAAAATAACACTTTAAAAAGTGTCCGCAAGAATTTACCTCATTCATTTTTATGGTTAGACTAGCAATGTTTCCATTCAATTGTCCTGCAAACTTTGAGCAAACTTTTAAAAAGTTGCAAAGAAAATAAAGGAAATGCCAATTAAGCACGTTTCCATTTACTGGTTTTTAGCGAATCAACCAGACTATGCAAAGTGTAATTTTGTCAGATGTAGATTCTACGCATAGTTGGTATTACGTCAATTATTCTAAAATTATATAGATTTTATTAAAAATTGTTTATGCACTAGCACTTGACCCACAGCACAAATTAGAGACAACTAAATATTGCGCCAAAATAAGTACAAAAAAATCCAAAGGGTCTGTAACAGACAAACCATGTTTTATGTTAATATTTGATTAATGCTGGCTCATGGTCTCCAAATCTTGCTTAATAACAATTAAATATATAAGACAACTTTCTTTAAATAGACACTGATTCATCAGTTTTCATGTACATAACAAGTAAATGCAGTATCACCTAGAACTTAATACGCTCTTTTTTTTTAACCAGACTGCAGATATTTTGAATACTGCTGTGTTGACGGGTAAAATGGTTTCAGTTCCTGTGAAAACTCTTGCTGTTGAGGCCAACGGCACCGTTACAGATGTGACAAACTTCACCAACTGCAAGTCAGCAGAGATGGATGTTCTCAAGGTAAGTCCAAAACAACACAGCTCAGTACAACTAGAATTAAGGTTTTGTTAAGCAATTTATTTTTTGTGTAGTTTTTCTCTCCTTTAGAAAAGTTTATTGCAAGCATTCTAACCTTAACATACAAACATATATTATATACAGATATGATCACATTTGTTGGTAAGAATGTGTAAAAAGTGCAGCACAACAGCCAGTGGCTAAAAGAAAGAGACTTCCTTAAAGTGAGGATTGTTGTGGAGGACCCAAATGCAGAGAAAGGGAGGCAGAATTGCAGCAAAAATATTGGTGCTTTATATCGATATTAAGCATCAATACTGATGCTTAATATCGATGCTTAGTCCCATTCTTTTACACAAAAAAAGGACAAGGACCCATTTCCATGCGGTCAGCCTGTGGGTCTACTGAGGTGTTGCAGAAGCCCAGGTTGCTTTAGTAACTCTTTTCAGATGGTCTGTCTATAAATGTTGAAGCATGATGTGCTCCAAACTTTGACTGATGGCTATGCTAACCCGGACTTCATAAAACACAGCAAATACTGGCGGATGACGTCTCCACAAATTCCTAGCACAACTGTGTTTCTGTCTCTCTCCACTCTTTTTCCAGTCTGTGGGTCCTTGATTTTTTAAAATTAAATTCAAAAACTACTTTCACATGATTGGAGAACTTCTGATGCCTCTGGTGTTGTCTCTGGTTAGGGAACTTTCTTACAACAAGGAATGCAACAAAGGTCCATGGCATGTCTGTTTGTGAAGGCTCTTAAAGCTCTGTTTCCAGCTGTAGTCTGCCCTAAATTATTCAATGGGCTTTTCTTTATAATCCTTTCAAGGCTGCAGTTGTTCCTGTTGGTTATGTACCGTCTTTAATCAGTTTTTATTTCTACTCAGTAATACTATGTAAACAACCAGCTTCTTTAATGATGGGCTTGGATGGCATATTTTTGTGGAGTGTGCCAGATAACTGTCATATCAACAATCTTGCCCATATATATGCAGGCCATAACATTTCTGAATCAAGTAAAGAACCAAACCAATGAAGAATGAAATATTCTTTATTGGTTTAATGTAAAATAAATGGTTTTTTGTAGAACTAAATTATGAGTTTCCATTACCTGTAAACCATAATCATCAAAAGTAGCTGAAAAAAACTGTGTAATATGGACTACAAGTTTTACTTCATGCTACGTGAAGATAAACATTTGTCGAGGATAATATAATTAAATGTTGGTAGCCACCATTGAACATAGCAATAATTATTCTGGAAGGTATAAAATATATTTAAAAATATACAGTATGCACTTACTTTAGAGAGCTCCAGGATATTGAACACTGTTGTTAAATGAGTTTTATAGGAAATGGTCTTAAGATAATGACCTCAGTTTGTATCTAAACAAAGTTCAGTTTAACTTGTCCTAAGCATTCACTACTCCCCCAGCATTTTTCTCACTTTTTTCTCCCCCCACACTCATCCCTCTTCCATTGCTTCACTCTGTTCTCCAGTCTAGTGCTCTCCAATTACCCCAGTGGAGCCACTGGTTTGTTAAGATAAGTGAGGCGGCAATAGAGATAGGCCTTCAATCTGAAATAAAACACACCAACTGCTGTGTTTCAGCTCATTGCTCTTGCTGGTGGGGACTGCATGGCTCCTACCTCCAAAACAACATCACAGGAACAGCTGTAAACCAGGGCTTATTTACATTCTGAAACAGTGGTGGCTTTAGATGACAAAAACAAGCACTCTCAGATCCTTTGTCCACACTTTGGAGGTGGTATGAAATTCAAGAGATTTTTTTGTTTTCTGTACTGATCTTTTTTTTTCTTTCTTAAATTTTAAATCGCTCCTCGCCTTTCTGTTTCAGCTAATCAGGCATCACAAAAACAATTTTTGTCCTGTTTATTTGAACTCTGGCATGAAAAAAAAAACAACAATGGCGTAAACCTAAAAAAGACCTAAAGGAAAAGAAGCAGAGGCACGTTTTAAATCAAGTGTGTCCTGTGAGCTTTCTATAACTGTAACCACCTTTCTCTCTTTTCCTTAATGCAGGTGTCAGAACGCTGTAACTATGTTTTTGTAAATGGAAAAGAGACAAAAGGCAAAAGCAGCGTGTTGATCAATTTCACGTACGGTTTCCTGAGTGCGCAGCTGGAGATGAGTGTGTGGATCCCTCGCCTGCCTCTGCTCATCGACATCGCCGACCCACAGCTAAGCCAGATTAAAGGTTGGAGGGTACCCGTCACAACAGGCAATAGAAGGTAAGGCAGAGCCGGCCCAAGGCATAACCAAAGTAAGCTGATGCTGAGGGACTGATTGAGCTTTTCTGGGTTGACAAGATCACTTGACTTTTTACAGGGAATATATATTTTTGCTGTTTCCAAGTTGAAATTTTCAACTTGAAACTAACTACTAACCTTGGAGCAAAAATGGAACTCAAAATTAAAATGCATGCTTCAACCAGTCAGGCAACAGTATGCTGTGCTCATACTGTGCTCAACCTCACAAATCTAATATCTGTTAATGTTGCTTACTTTTTGCTGGAGTATTAAAAGCAAAATGTTGGTTAAGAAAAACTCATTTTAAAGTTGTTGAAACAATGTTAGGGGATGTGTTTAAAGTCAGTGCGCAATGCACATTATCTATCTTTCAAGGGTAAAAGTGCCTTTGCATTGATACTGATTCCTTAAAAAATATTGAGAAATATTTTATATATATATATAGAATTTTGCATTGTTGTTTAAAAATAATTGTGGCTTCAAAGAGAATCTCCTGTAAAATGCATACATTTACAAGAATGCTGGAGGCTTTGGACACAACTGCATGTCGTCAGACAGAATAAGAGTAGCTACCACATTTATGTTTAGCGCATTGGCGAGTGAGTGAGCATTAGACACAGCACTGATGTCCCGGAAATAAAGGTTAGTAGGGTTTCAATCAATAAGTACAGTAAAGTCATTACTTTCCCCACTCGATACTCTTTGATAATGGATGCCATTTCCCTGCCCAAAGTTCAATACCAGGCTCCAGACACAAACAGATAGTAGGTCAGAAATCTCATATTTCAATAGTGAATAGGAAGTGGGACAGAACCTTCGAAAAGTATTCAACTTGAATGTGTTTACGCTTAGTCGTGTTAGAGCGGCAAACATTTAAATTTTTAAACTTTAAAACGGGTCAATTTGACCCGCAACATAACAGGTGGGTTAAGTTTGTCATCTCTTATGTGTTTTCTGAAGTTTCTTTTTAATTAATTACTAACCTAAAAGAAGCACAGACAAACATGTTTATTTTTTGCAGATTAAAGATCGCTGTGGTGCCTCTAAGCTTCACAAGTTGGACGACAGAATTTAGCCAAGACTTACTTTTTGGTGCCTTGTTGTTGAGTCACAGTGATTTAATTCAAGTAGCATTCCCATCGCATGGTAAGCTGTGACCTCAGGCTAAATAGTAATGATGTTTATTTGGACTTTACCTCTTAACAGGAGCTTTCAGCCTGCAGTGTAAAAACATTTCCACCAACCCTGCAGCACACCTGAGGTGCACCGTGTGGCAGGACCAGCTGAGTGTATGATAATTATATGATCATTGCAGAGAGGTTCACAGCTTAACCTCTACCACATATAAACAAACCACTCAGCTGTGGGAACTTGGTTAATTTAAGTTAAATTGATTTTGAGGAAAAAGGTCACTCCACATGGGCTTCGCCTCTAAAGCAACCACAACAAAGCTGATGGGCTTCATTATTTTTCTTTCAGAAGTTCACAGATTAGCAGCATGTTTTTGTTGTGCTGCAGTTTGTGTTGCAGTTGTCTGAGGAATGCTGGAAGCAAATTGAGACGGCCAGTCTGGGTTTGCACTTAGGGGAGAACATATCAGTTTAGTGCTGGAATATGCCTTAGAATATGTTATGAATTGCAAAATATTTCAAGTATTTATCTCAGTTTTGTGGATTGTGGTTTTCAGTTAAAGAAAACTCTAAACATAGATTAACATAAAATCTTAACTTATTAATATGAACAAAAAAAGTTGACAGTTTGAATAATGTCAACTTTGTATTAAAAGTGTCATGATTTACCGAATGATAACAGTCATAAATATTCATGAAAACTTATTCATGTTCATGACAGGTGTTATGTCATGTTTATGACGGTGTCATGACAGTCTTATTCACAACCCGTCAAATAAAGTGTTACCAATAAGTTTCAGTGCAGAAATATTATATTATGGCTTACAAAATTTGAGGAAGCCACTGACATCCTCCACAGAAAAGGCAAGCCACAAAAAGGTGTTGTAAAAGAATTCACAGAGTGAAAGTGTGGGTGACCCAAGAACAAGCAGC
The DNA here is from genome assembly GCA_903066815.1 of Brachyrhaphis roseni. NCBI lineage: Eukaryota > Metazoa > Chordata > Actinopteri > Cyprinodontiformes > Poeciliidae > Brachyrhaphis > Brachyrhaphis roseni. The sequence goes on along the minus strand of CAEFZY010053558.1, from coordinate 8,403 downwards.
AGGGATAGCTAATAAGCCACTGAAAGATTTAGAGGACAAATGGTAAGCGCAAGTCAGTGCTCTTAAGTGAAAATAGACTTTAATAGGCAAATCAATTTCCAAGTGCGGAAGAAGTCTTCACAGGCACAGAATCCATGTTGCTTGAAGTCAGGCGGTCAGCTTTAACAGTAAGAGATGACTTGGAAAGCCATGTCTTCTGCTGTTGTTGGTCTACTGGCTTATATCAAGTTCAGTTGTTTTCCAAAGCACCTAAAGCTTCTGTTTTTTGACAATCTTTATGGAAATGTAGATTTTATTTTCCAGCAGAACTCAGCCGGTACTCACACTGCCAAAAGATACAAGTGCCTGATTTAATGAGAACAATATGACTGTGGTTGATTGATCAAAAGCACCACAGTGAGTCTATAGTCTAGAGGCAGATGACACCAGACCCAACAATACAGACAAGCTGCAAGCAGCTGCTAAAGCTTGCTTAAAATCTCAGCAGAGACACAGGCTGATCCTCTCCAGGCCACACTTCACCAATACAGTGATATCTTTATAATAAATCTCTATATTATATAAAGTCTGTTATTACTACCCTGCAATATTGACAGTTTTAAAGTTACAGAACTGAATAGTCATCCACTGTAAGCCAAAGCCACCAAAATAACCTTTCTAATAATAATCTCATCTGTTAAGATTCACCTATGCTTTTCACAGCATTCTTTATATCTGTGTTTCTACAGGTATATGACTGATTAATTTTGTTTTTGTGTGTTAGATCTACATGGGACAGTGAAGAAGATGAGGACATGAGGAAGGGAAGAGGATGCATGTTACAGTACCAACTCTCGGCAGTGAGGGTGCTCACACCTTTTGTGGCCCAGCCTGATTCTGAGGTTCTGCCTGGCCCACTTACTGGAGAAGAGCCTGTTGAATACTTTTTAGGTTCTGATTGGCAGGTAAAAACATATAGTACTCCTTCATTACCAGCATACAGACAAACTATTATTGAAGTATTTTGAATGTACAAGCTTTATATGCAGATGACAATCCAGTGTGTGCAGTGATCGACTCTTTATTTTTGCATTTTTTACATTTAAAGGTTGATGTGACTGACCTCGTGCGCTATGCTCTAAAAGTAGCAGATCCTGAAGTAGCCAGAGTGCAAGATGGTGTTGTACTGCAAGGACGGGCTGTTGGGACCACTGCTGTGCAGGTGAGGCATCAGCAGACCTGTGTGTGTGTATCTCAGTTGAAGTGTTTTATTTTGCAACCTGAATGTGTGCCTGTGTTTGCGGTTGCAGGTGTTGTCCCCGGTGACGTCATTGGTCCTGGCTGAGAGGAGCATCAGGGTGGTGGATGATAAAGTGAGCGTGACAGAACTGGGAGTGCAGTTAGTTTCCGGACTTTCTCTGTCTCTTCAGCTCAGCCCTGGGAGCAACAGGGCTGTTGTTGCCACAACGACCACAAGGGAGACAATCACAGAGCTCAAACAGGTAAACAACTAGGAAACTGTCGTGAACAGAATTGTGTGATGGATTTTTGTAAATGTTATTTGTTCTCAACTTATTTCAAAACAGTTTATATATATCTTAACTAACAAACCTGGGCCTCTGAGAGAAAGTAATTGCCTCCTAAACATAATGACAGGTATTCCCATTAATGGGCAGCATGAGCCTTAAATTACTGTGTTAGAAATTCTACCCTCTTCTCTTTATAGCATTGTGTTATTCAGCCACATTGAAAGGTTCTGAAAAATCAAATATTATTTGGATTTAACTCCAACCTTAATAGAACCACTCAAAACCCTTTATGATATATGGCATTGATATTCAATAAAATGAAAGTCATGCATATCCTCGTCAGCAGCTTTAATTCATAACACGTAAAATAAGTCTGCAGCACTAAGTGATCTACCTACACATATGATCTTGTCCTGCTTAACATGCTCACCAATGACATTATGGATGTTACAGTATTTGTTAGTCTCCACAATGATGAACAACTGGAGCTTCAGATGGACATCCTCTTGTTTTTAAACACATATCTGACTCCATTCATATAGCTACAATGTTCAGTACGCAAACATTTTTCTCCTGCTGTTGATGTTTTCATGCAAGTGCAAGCCTACTGTTGCTTGATTATGCTTCCGTTTTGTTGTAACTCGTTATAACTGAGTTTCTGAGGTTTCAAAAATTGGTGTGAAGAAAACGAAACTGTCCTCTTGCTTCATATACTTATCATGTTTGCTTTACTGGACAATTTTAGATGAACTTTTTGGTGCATTATTTTGGATTCAAGATTTTGCTCCTGTGGTGCAACACCAAATTCACACCATTCATGTATTCACCATTTTACTTGAGGCATTGCTATGATGACATTTTCCTCTTTTTAATTAGTTGCATCAGCTGTGAATCACTCACTTGGGTATATGCATAAAAAAGCAACAGAATTGACATTAGCATCATTAGATACTCAAAAAATAACTATATTGCTGCTTGCAGAGGGGTCCTACTGAACTAAAATCTTGTGCAGAGGTTAAAAACATGCCTTTTAGTTTATAGACCATACTGAAAAAATACATTAGAAGCAATATGTGTGAAATCTCTAGGGTTGGCAGTTACCAGTTAATAAGAATAATTTTTTTCAAAAAAGTCATTTCAACTGAATAAAAATGTAAATAAATGTAAGCTTGTGATTTCTGACTTAAACTATAACTATAAGGAGAGAACAAACATATGGATTTCACAGGACACACAGCCTTTACATAACGTTGAGACAGCTGGATGTTACTTTATCAAGCTTAACATTGAATTTCATTGTTGATGGTGACATTATTCGGAAATGTTACTTGCTCCATTATGAAGCTTCTCAAAAAGCAAAAGCAAAACAGACTCAGGGTCTCTTGTACATTTATGCTTTCCACAGTTCCAAAGCAGTTTTAGTAAATAGTAAATCATAAGCACTTATGTAGCATTTTAGTGCTAGTCTTACTGACCTTTCAAAGTGCTTTGGCACTAGAAGCCATATTTGCTGATAAAAATTCCCAAAATTTGTAGAGCACTTAAAGGTTATACCAGGGGTCTACAAACTCTGTTTTTTTTCCAGATTCCATTCTAAAACAAATGTTTTAAGCCATAAAGTATTCTTGAGTTCTCCAAATAAAATATTGAGTCATTTTATATTGTATACCTAGATGAACATCATTCCTACTTTGACGTAAGATAAAAAAAAAAAAAAAATGTATGAAGGGGTTAATAAGATTCTTGCAGATTATTTATTTTCATCTTTGCTGAAAATAAATAAAATGCATGAGCAAAAATAACATAAAGGTATTTTAGGAGAATCATATTTAAATATGTTTTGTATTCCCCACACTCCCAGAGAAGAAGCAGGGCTTTGTTTTGTATTTCAACAAAAATTACTTGGCAGACTTTAGTTGTGATGTTTTAAAATTTGGACAGATGCAAAACGTATGTAAAACCTGCCTCACTTTGATTTTTACCACACATCAATTCTGCACAAGCGTGTTGCAAAAAATTATGAAATAATAATTTGCAGAGGCAAAGTTATGCTCCTACTAAAATAGTGACCATCTTTTTACATCACAGACATACGAGTTTATTGATGTAATAGTACTTTTTAACATGTCTCTTATGGCTCATCTACCAGGGTGCCATTCTATCATTTATTGTTACTCAAAATGTAGCTGTACATAGGCTAATGATGCAAATCTTAATATTTGAGCTATGGAGTCTTTAACAGCTATTTCATTCTAAAATTATTGGATTGGTTAGATCTGAACTGGATCGATAGGCGGGATAAATGTATCTAATGAACGTGTGCAAATATTATCAACAAACATTGCATAATTATGCTCTTATTCTCAATTTCTTTCCATCATAAAAACATCACATATTGAACAAGAGCAGGGAACACAATTTAAATCTATTGTGAATACAGCAGTTACTTGATTTCCTTTCAGTTTGCGTCAAAGTCACGGAAAAAACTACAGATGGACTTATGAGCGATAGGTGGTTTCAAAGTCTTTGCTTTATGTTACATTCATGCATCTATGCTCTGATCTGTGAATCCAAACCAAATGACCAAATGACAAATTGATGTTTTCATCAAGAACATAAACAATGAACGAAAACAAAGACTAAAAATCTTAATTGAGAGCAAAAGTTAACCTAACTAGAGTTTTAATGACAATTTCAACTTTCAATAAGATCTGGGTTATGTTTTAACCCTTCATGCTTTTGGTTATATAAATGCATTTTAAATATTAAACTCTACCAAAAAGGAACATACATCACACTTACAATAAAATTATAACATTTTGGCTTTCTTTTTATTTCTTCAATGTGAGTATTCTCTCACTCTGGACCCTCATCAGCAGCTGCAGAGCTCTGCGAGAGACCAAGATAAAGCAGACAGATGATCATGTTAAAAGCTCACTCACACATTTAGCTGAGGCTGTCTGCCCATTTTAAACCAGCTCCCTTTCACAGACATGCTCTCTTTTACATTCAGTGCACTGCCATGGCTCTTCTGCCCCAGTCAATAAACCTGCCACTGCGGATGACCAGCCAATTGTGTCTGTGATAGCAAGCTGTTATGCTCAGGGCTATTCACAATGTATTCAGATCTAAAATATAGGCTAGGTTTCTGGCGACCCAGTAGCTCATATTAGCCACAGTAAATGGGTCATTTTGTTGTAATGTCATTTGGTTAGCTAATTCTGTCTGTAAGGTGACCCTAAATGCTACATTTTTTTGTCACGTTGAAGCACATCTACCATACTTTTGCATGAATTATTGTTTTAGATTTAACCTGAAAGCCATACTTATAAGTGTTTTATTTTATTCCATGTTTTTGAAGAGGTTAATAAAGCTGATTTTCAAAATTCCTATGTAGTTTGGAAAAGTGGGAAATTTAATTTCAGTGTTTTGCAGGTCTGAGTAAGGATAAAAATATGGAACTTACCGAACCAAACTTACTGAACTTCCTATGCTTTTCTCAATCCTTACATATGTCCTCCCTTCTATATTTTTACCCTTCCTTCTCCTTCCTTTGACGCTACCTCTTTCTTCTTTACTTCCTCCTGTGTACCCTACCAACTTTGTCCTTCCACTGTGTACTGTCTCCTTCCCTTCCTTTTTATCCCTGGCAGCAGACTTTCATAATCCCTTTTAATTTCAGTTTTTGATGCATCATATTTGAAATCTGCTTACTGTAAAAATATCTGCAATAAATTCATTGTGAGCTTCAATATTTGTATTTTGAATACAAAGTACTAAAACCAAGTAAGTTGATTGTCTCAAAACATGCAATATTTACATGAATATGTATGGATGTCATTCAAATAACATCCTCTGCAAAGGCTAAGGAATATTAATTTGCTTCCCATTTCCTAATGTGCATGTTGAAGAACTCTACATTGCTCAGTTTGCACTTTCTCTCCCTCTTGTTTTGTTACAGGAAGCAGTGGTCAGCTGCTGGGTTCAATTCAGTGATGGGGCGGTTGTTCCACTGGAGCTTTTTGACCGTGGTGTCTACTCCCTCACCGTTTCCACCAATGATGAGAGGGTGGCCACTGTGCGGCGTACACCACTGTCCACATTCGTGGTTGCACAAGGTGAAGGCGAAGGCCGTGGGAGGCAGGTGAAGGTGGAGCTGAGGATCTGTGAGGAATGCCAGAAGTCCAAGAGGAAGAGCAAGCTGGCAGTGGGAGCAGGGATTCTCAAGACTAACTTTCAGAGCAGAAGAGTCGTAGCAGGAGGAGCAAGTAAAAATGTGGAAGCGGTGGGTGACATTAAAACAGCAGGGACATCGCAAAAAATTGTCACTTTTATGGATAAAAGGCCATCCACTGGCACAATGACCAACCAACAGGCTGTTTTAGCAGAAAGCACTATCACAACAACCCTTCCAAACAGATATGTACAAACACCTGCAGTGTGGGTTGGAAGAGCAAAACCTACAGGGGGTGCTGCATCTAGCGTCATTAGCATGGTCACTCCTACAGCTATCAAGAATTTATGGTCTGATGCACAGCTGAACACTGCCAAACCCACAGTGAGTTTTGTTAGTAAAGGAGATGGGAAAAAGAAAAGATATGGGAACATGCTTGACAACTCTAATTCATCTTCTAACAATGACACTCCGGAAGGTGACAAACCTGAGAATGAGTCTCCGAAAACGAAAACCCCTAAAGTAATTGAGAGCGGTCTCATCAGGACTTTCAAAGCCTTGTCCGACTTGGAGATTGGCATGTATTCTTTGATAGGCGTCTCTTGTATCGCTATCATGGCATTTTTGCTCAACTGTGCATCGTACAAGTTGTGTTTTCGAAAACAGAAGACCCCCATACAGACAGCCCCACCACCCACTGCAGACCCGAAGGATCACAAACATGACTGGGTGTGGATGGGAAGCAACAGTCACAACACACCTCCACCAGGTGCTCCAGCTGCCCCGGCTCAAGCTGCAACACTGAAACGTGAGCCTCACCGCCCTCTTGAGTCCCATCAGTCAATAGATTCAATGGTTCCCAGTGGCCTGCAGGGGTCTTTGCCAACTGTGAGTGCCCCTGCTGTTCCAGAGAGAACGGCTACATTGGGACGCTGCAGGAGCAGCTCCCAGCAACACCAGTTTCAAGCGAAGGGCATTGACCCCATGGCAAACCGGTCAGCCACTTTGCTGGCAAGGCCACACCGCAGCGAACCTCTGCATTCTCCCACCAGCAAGAGGAATCAAGTCCAGTTTACCACTTTCACGACACTGGACATCAAGCACCTGGCTGCACTGAAGAAGAATGGTGTGGACTTAAGCTGGGCTAACCAGAAAACGCAGCAGCAGCCCCTTCCTCAACCCCAGGCACCTTTACCTGACATGCCATGGCCTGTTGTCACACCATTAGGAGAGCTACAGTGAGTTTACAGAGGTGTACATATATGTTGACATAGGTAGTCAGGAGGAATATAGTGCCTTTTAAATATATTCATACCTCTTGATTGGTCCACATTTTGTCACACTACAATCATAATCCCCCATGTTTTTTTTTCCAGATGTGATGTAAAAAATATCCACACTAAGTAATTCATAATTGTGAAAAGAGCCATGCCTTTTTTTACACAATGTTTTTGACTCATGAAACTTTCTTGTATTGTTCCTGCAATACACCTGCAAGTCTTTTGCTCTATTTTGGTTTTTTTGTGTTAAATCCCAATAAAACATGTTAATGTTTGTAGTTGTGACATCACAAAATGTGTTTGATTGGTATGAATACATTTACAAGGTGCTATATTTCTAAATAAGATGCATATTCTGGGAATGTTTAAAAAATGGTTAGCTTTTTAAATAAAAGCAATTTAAATAACTTTAAAGGATTTATATCGATAAATTATATAAAGGATATTTTATATGTCACAATTTGCTTCAATGCAGATTTGCAAGTAAAGCACAAAAATAAATGTTATTTGGTACTTAGAAAATTTTTCAAAACGTTTTGTGTTTAGATTAAAAAAAAAGTTATGTAAATATAGATATTTATTGTATGCTATTTTACATATTTATACATTTCTTAGCAAAAAAGCCCTCAGTAATCACTATTTACTTTTGTACAGTTCTGTACTTTCTGTTGTAGTTTAGTCATCAGGCTGCAATATAAGAGGTTTTCTTCCTTGTAAATAACCTTTTTCTGCTAACAAAACCTGTAACATGTCGGATAATATGCAATGGTTATCGTTTTACTTCAGCAGTCGATCGACAGTCTTCATGAGAAACTAATTCATGCTGTTGTCCGGGCGGAGAGTGTGATGAGGAATATTTCTTAACATTTTGTACACAGGTAGTTTAGTCCACAGGTCTGTCCTGATCAGATGCTGTTCCAACCAGGAGAGAAAACAAAACTAAGGGGAAGACACTGTCACAGTGCAACACATATTCATTTGAAATGTTTCTCATGTGGTTGCAAAAAAAAATATGATGCCTTTTTTATGTAACATTCTTATGTTTTTAAACAAAAATGACGTGTGCATTTTCTGACAAAGTTCTAAAAATAAAATATTACGATGATTTTCTTATATCTCATTTGAAGCTTTATTAAATCACTGATTCAGATCACGTAGGAATTCCAAGAAGAACATAGCAAATTTTTAGGTTTATACCGTCAAAGCGTTGCCAGGAATCAAAAGGATTTAATTGTCTTAATCACTCCTGAATGTGATTTACGTCTGATGTCATCATTCTCCAAAATGCCACTATGTTGAATGGGCCTGAAAGTTTTAGGATTCAGTGCTGCTGCACTTTAAAAAAGCCCCCCAAAAACAAGACGACAGATGTTGTCCCTCATTTCTCGTATCCTGCTTCTACCCCTAAAGAATTACAGGTATTTTATCAAAGATGGAGGCC
>CAEFZY010053546.1:0-25070 GCA_903066815.1 Brachyrhaphis roseni | reverse complement strand
TTCTCTCCGGGTACTCCGGCTTCCTCCCACAGTCCAAAAACATGACTGTCAGGTTAATTGGGCTCTCTAAATTGTCCTAGGTGGGAGTGTGTGTGTGCATGGTTGTTTGTCCTGTTTGTGTCTGTGTTGCCCTGCGACAGACTGGCGACCTGTCCAGGGTATACCCCGCCTCTCGCCCGGAACGCAGCTGGAGATAGGCACCAGCAACTCCCGACCCCATTAGGGACAAGGGTGAACAGAAAATGGATGGATGGATGAAGACTCTAACATTATCAACACAAGGGAAATTAAAATAAGGCATAAACCTTATGCTACACTTCTGAATTCAGATAGTGACAGTCAAACTGATCTGCAAGTGTTGCTTATTAGCTTAAATATCCACTGCTTATTGTTTCATTTTTTGCCTATTGAACAAGCAGATAAATGAGAATAACTATTTGATCAGACAATTTTTTTTTTATTTAATTAATCAATCAATCAATCAATCAATCAACCAGGTTTATTTGTGTAGCACAGTTCAGCAACAAGGCAGTTTGAAATTCTTTACATAAAAAAACCCCACAAAGTTATAAAACGCACAGTCAACAATCGCCAAGTGCCAGCAAATAGTTTTTCATACTGCAACCGAGTACAATAAAGATTACCCAAGATTGTGTCCAAATGAGCAGATTATGTTAAAAAGAAGTCACCTTCCATTACCAGCGATAGCGCTGGTTCTTTTAAGAAACCCTTATGCCAACAGATGCAGGAGCGTCAACATGCTTCAGCCCACAAACCCCTCCCAACACACACACACACACCCTGTTGCACACTACCCACTCACCAACAAAGAACAACAAGATGGAGACGGCGAGTGTTTAAGAAAGAGAAGACGTTACAAGTGTCTTCTTCTATCTTTACGAAAGTGAAATGACGTGTCACTTTGTGAGTTAAAATGCAATGAAAGCTAACAGAATAAACATCTGTAAAGTGTGATGTCAACTTTATGATCATATGTATAATCAATGCAACTTTAGAATGAACTCTGGGAATAAAGTAGTATTTATGGATATGTTAAGTTAATAAAAGAACGTTGCCATTTGTTTTTACTGAGGAGATGTTAGACGGCTGCTTCCTCTCCGGATTTTTATTTTGAAGAATCGAAGCAGGTGATTCAGGCTCAAACAAAGACCAGGAAAAGGCAATGGCAGACTCAGTTTTAAAGAAATTATACTGACGTGTAAAGAAGATTACGTGTTGGTCACAGTCACTGACGTATCAATAAAGGATGTATTCATACCTGACACATTTGGTCTGCTTTAAACATAACAGAATCCTTTTCCCCTGTTGGCCTGGACCTTTTTGCAGATGTGAATACACTCATGCTAATCCTGGTGTGGACGAAACAACTGGACCAGGACCCTCCGTCTGAGGTGGTCCAGACAAATTCTGGTACGGTTCAGCTTGGTGTTAATACAGACCAGCCTTGATCTGAACCAGCTAGAGGAAAAATACATGTTTTTGGACTTCACAAGTCTCCGTTTTTGGCAATATGGTAAAAATAAACCCCTCAGTGTTGCTAACAATATTACAACATGGTATTGCAGTTATAATAACAAATGAAGCAAGCAGGACTTCCAGATCTGTGCAGTTTTTCTACCTCAACACACACAATGTGACAAACTATCTTAAAGTCTCCTGTTAGAGGAAGTACGGTGTTATCCAATTTCCAGGTTCCATGTCTCCATTTCCCCAACAGTTACAGTTACATCGTCTCACAAACATGTGACCATCTTCACATATTTGGCATCACTTGTGAATGTTAAACCTCCAAGCAGTGGTCTTCACTGGCACAACCCTTCATATATGGGAGACACTGAAAACTAGCCCGTTTACAGACACTATAAACCCAAGTAACCAGAAATCAAAGCCCAGGGAATCTTCCCCCGATAGCTGTGGACCCTCATTCACCAGGCATCGTGGTCTTTGAATCAATCTTACATCGTCTATCTTGCAGATGCTGATTTTGGTGAATTTCTAGCCCGGTAAAAACCTGGTAAAAACCAGGCTAGAAATAGTCTGGGCTTTTGGCTATTCAGAAATTAATGCTTCCTGGAGGCGTGGTCTGTGTTGAAGTTTTAAATTGAACCAGTTTGACGCTGTGAAGCTTGCCAGAAACTGCTTGCGCTGTAAACAACCATCTTCCACTGCAAAGAGAGAAGAACTGATCCGAACGAGGCGGCTGCTAACGCTGATACAATACTTGAAAGAGTGGCCAACAAGGACTAAACAGCTTCCTTCACTTCCTCCGCTGCTGTTGCTAAAGCGATTGTAGCAGACAAGCGAACTACAAGTCTAAAACAGTGGAGAAAATTTACATAATAATTCACAACTTCACAAAGAAATCCAAGTTAATAGGAGAAAGCCCAGATGGAATACTGAAGAGAGATGAGAATAGAGCTGAATTGCATAGGAAACCAAAGGCCAGGCGATTGAATTTCAAATGTATTGCATCTTTTTAGATCAAATACATTTTGCCCATCTGTTAAGCACCTGAAACAGGAGAACACAGGAAATGTGGTCCACAGGAAATGCAAAACATTGTTAGTACATTTCACCTTTCTTTTTTTAGGTGAAAAGCACAGAGACGTCTCTTAGGGAGGAGTTTTAATCCAAACATGGCAACACCGGCGACGCACACACCATCTGATCACAGTAAATCTATTATTTGATGATGATTTTCTGTTTCAGGTGAAGAGCTCAGTTTTCTGAGACAAACCTAGCGTGTGATTATTTCATGCGCTGCACAGTGGAAAACAATGCAATCAACAGAAACTCCCAGGCTGGACTGATATGAAGAGGAAATGGTGAGATTTGTTATTGCTCAGCGGTGGGCATTAAGTATGCAAATCACAACTCTGGAAGCAGGGACTTGTCAACCCTTCAAAACTTTTTCAGCCACAACTCAGCTTGTCTATTATATGACATGTTCAGCCTTTACAAGGCTTGCTGAAGTAATAACTACTAACATAACAAAAATAGAAGTTTGTAGATTCAGATGTGGTCGTTAGAGACGAGGACCATTCAGATGGCTATTTAGAAAAACCAAGAGACGTATTTCAACTGGTTAATTGTGAAGTGCCTTCAGAGCGCCTCGGTGCCGGCCTGGATGTTGTTCTTGGAGCTGCCATGCTTATTTAAGGACATGTACGCTGTGCAATGCAATCATCAATACACTCCCACACCATTCCTACAGTTTGACCCGATTTAAAACTGTAGCTCCTCTTCTAGGTGTTATTTATTTATTTATTTTTTTGGTACATCAACTTTCTTTTTTTCCCAGTAAGACAGAACCTGGTTACTGTAATGGAGGAATATTTTTCAGTGGAGAGCTTTAAAGAAGGGGACGCAGTGACTCACCTGGCTCTCCCTTCCTTCATTACCCTGGCCTACTTTATGTCCCTTTTTCTCACCACAGATGCCTCTTTCAATTTCTAATGATCAGCTCATTCTCTTTCCCACACACACGCGCACACACTTTTTTTCTCTCTCTCTCTCTCTGGCCTGTCATGCTTTTTTCTCCTCTGAATCTCATTAACTCCCACCCCTCCCCAGCCCCTCTGTCCCTGTACCCCCTCCTCTCTTTCTGTCAACTCAGTCTCCTCCAGTCCCGCTTGGCTTGACTTGAGTGTTTGGCTTCAGTCTTGTTTTGTTCCAGTCCAGGTAGGAAACCTTCAGAGGTTCAGAGGTTTCCTGCCTCTGAGGGACTCTGTCGATCAGAGCGAACACTTTGACAAGGCATACCAGAGTGTTTAAAATGAAGACATAACTCAACTTTGTTTTTTGGTTGTTTTTTTTTTTAACTGTCTTCTTCTTGTGTGTTGTTTTTTGGCTCTCTTGTACAAGCACTTTGAATTGTCTTTGGCTGAAAGGTGCTAAATAAAGAAAGAGAAAAGTTAGATTTTGGTTGCGATTTACATCCCCGTCACTAGATGCCACTAAATCCAAAGCACTTATCTAACTGCAGGCCGGTGAAAGTTTTCCACACCAATCTCAGACAGAGAATTATGACAAATATATTTTAAAGAAAACTTCCACTGTTATGGTTCTTTTATTGCTTTTTAATGAAGGCTGCAAACAGTTGCCAGGCGTCAGGATTCAACGTTGATAATTGTGTTTCAGTTATAAGAAAGAAAAAAAAAACAGCAGACTGAATGCAAAGCCTTTGCCGTAATGCCCAGCGGCTGATAAGCACAGTTACACACACACTTTCATCTTAATGGTGGTGCTAATGAAAAACAAATTGCATAAATCTATAGGGTACTGCTTCATGTTTTCTGTAAGGATCAGAAGATATAAATAGATCAAAAAATGCAGATGCTTACCAGAGCTTGTGCGTGAACGAGCAGAATAGAAGAAATCGCTTCCATTTTAAAGGGAATATAAGCAAAACTCTAATCTGGGTTGGCATCAACCATCTTTCTAGACTGAAATCCGAAATGAAAGGAAATGAACGGACAAGCCTGGGGGGAAAAGAAACCCAACAACGACAAAACAGAGTTTTGTGTTTGCAGGGGGAGCTCTGAATTCTGGGACACCACCTGATGAAGAGAGCAAGCTTTTAATAGACCTGAAACAGCTGTGTGACTCCACAGGACACAACCAGACACACACAGAATGAAATTAACTTCCATAATCAACCTGGAAGATGTGGCTGGTGGAAGCGACTTTGAAATTTATTGCTGTTATTTGATCATTTTCCAGTAATGATGGATAATGAAAGCAGAAGTGTTGAATTTTAAATGTTTCAAAAATAAATTACCTCTAAGTTGATTCTGTTTCAAGTTGCACTATTATGAGTTTTCCACACACATATAAGGCCCAATTAAGTAACTATGTTACCTTCAGTTGTTATAAAAGTGCTCTATATATCAAATGTGACTTAAAAGAAATTTGACCTTGTAATCTAAGGCCTTGAAATTGGGTCTCTGTCTCTCTGAAACAATGTTTTTACTAGAGTTTCACTGAGAAGAGGCTCGTATCACGAGCTCAGCAAATGCGTAGTTCCACCAAGTGTTTGCTAATTGCTGCTGGCTAGTCTGAAGGAGCTGAGTGGGGGAGTCATGGAGGAGGGCTCCTCTGTGAGGCATGAGCTCTGAAGCCACAGCAACTGCATCCTGAAGGCGGAGCTAGGTCCACCCACGCGTTTTCCACATTTAAATGGTTGCCATGGAGATTAAGGGATTTTGTCAAACAGGCATGAAAAAATCAAACCAACACTCCAGATGTGTTTTCAACATGATGTAATACTAAAATAATAATAATAATTTTACAGAATACTGCCTCTCTAAATTTAAATAAGCAACTTAAATAATAACCCTCCTTTAAGTGTTAGCTGTGGTAAATCTTTGTTTGCTTTAGAGAAGTCATGTTTATTCCAATTAGATTTATTTGAAATGATTAACAATGAAAATTAACTTAGTGAACTGTACATTAAGTGTGCAATAACTACATATATTCTTAATTGTTTGAAAGGTTGTCAATCTGAATTCACCTTCAATAAAATAAGAAGCGAAGACAAAAAGCTGCCCCATGCTTCCTTCCAGGTTAAGCCTTTTCCAACTTTGGGCAGAAGAAAGAAATAAGAACTAGAGAATACCAAAAACCTCGTTAGGCTGGCAGAGTTGAAACTAAAACCCTTGCATGACGCTCGTCAAACGTCATTGTGTCAGTGTGTGTTTCTCCAAAGCCTGTGATCATCGTCACCAGATGAAGGCACAACATTATTGTAAAACCTTAGCTGACTGTTGTGAATCATTAACGAGGGATTTTCCTAGGGCGGGGATCGGCCCAGCACAGAAGGTGTGAGTAAGGCAGGCCACCAACCCTCTCAGAGAGGAACATCCACACCATTTCCTCAGCCTTTTGGCACCGGCTCTTTAAAAGATGACTCAGACCGACAGGGGCAGAGGCACCGCAGAGCTGATGATTCCTCACAAAGCGAACACACAGCTGCATTCACACACGAGCCAAGAAGGCAACCGCACGGTTTTAAACACGTCGAAAGCGAACGCACAAACCGCCGTCTCATTCACATGCAAGAAATCTGCATGAACGCACTTCGACTGTAACCTCCCCCAGGACGCTTGTGAAAAAGATGTGAGAAATTAACAAAGTGCAACAAAACAAAGCAAAATAAAAAAGATCACAAACAAAATCATGCAACACGGCCACACTCGGTCTAATTTTATCTCTCTGATATACAACCTTCTTCGGGTACCAAACAAAACCGCGCTCTCAAAATGCACTTCACATTGTTGGAACATAAGCAGAGAGAGACCTGAAGTATATCAAAGGAGCACAACACAAATTAAACAGCTCCACCGCAACCCAAACTGTTCGCCATAAAACAGGATCTTCTTTTTCCTGGCTGCTCGTGTGTGAAAAACCCATAACCATAAACAGTCCAGCTGGCAATCCGTTCAGAGGCCCCAGGGCTTTGGGCGCTGTGTCAGCGCAGAGCTGAGTGGTTTTAACAGGTCCTGGGATGCGTATGAAGGCCTGGGAGTCGCTCACCTGGATGTAACACGCCTTCGGTTGCTTGGACTCGCTGCTCTCTTCAAGGATGCCCTCCGCTCTCAGCAGGCTAGGTTTAGACTCACATGTACTGGACAGATGGAGCTCACTCCTGTGACAGAAGACCTCAGCAGGAGCCCTGGTCTGATGTGATTGGTGACATTAAGCTGTTATCCAGTATGTGGGTCAATCCGTGTTCTTGGGTCCATCACTTTACTCACATCAGACCTGAACCTTCAGAGTCGTGTACAGATAGTTACAAAGTCGGCCTTCTGTCACCTGAAGAACATTTCCCTGATTGGAAATGTCTCAGCAAGATCTAGAGAAACTCATCCAGGTGTTTATTTTTAGTCTGCTCCAGTGTCTTCACTGGCCTTCCTAAAAATATCAGACGGCTGTAGCTGATCCAGAACACTGCTGCTCACATTCTCACTAGGAAGATAGAGCACTACGTAGCATCACTTTACACTTAAGATCTGCTGTTGTTGTGTCAATCTTCCAGACCTCTCAGGTCTTCCAGTTCTGGTTCTGCTCTGCGTCTCCAGAACCAGAACCAAACAAGGAGACGCAGCATTCAGCTTTTATGCACCGCAAATCTGGAACAAACTTCCAGAAAACTGCGAAACTGCTGAAACACTGAGCTCCTTTAAATCAAGACTAAAACCCTGTTTAGAGCTTCTGTTAATTAGAAGTAAATGGAACATTGATCAACATATTTGATGTGTATTGGTGATTTTGCTGATGATACTTGACAAAATGCAATGTTCACCGTTTGTTTTACAGTTTTACTCTCTTCAAGTTGACTCGTTTGGTCAGTGCGGTGACATGCAACAATATTTCTGGTCATTTCAGTTAGTGTGGTGAAAATAATCACATTATCTGTAAATTGATGCCAAATGTTTTAGTGGCTGTCAGACAGTTTGTTTTCATCATCCCACGTGTTTTTATATATCTGAAAATGCTTTTTCATCTTGGTCCAAATGTGTAAACTGGGAAATAGAGTCCTGTCATTTCAAAAGAGCTCATGTATCTTTAATAGTGCCTTCCTACAATATGTGTGTGTTTTAGAGTGTGCTTTTCTTTCTCTGTGCGATGTCTTACTTTTTTAACAAAAATATCTTAGGCTGGAAGTTTGATGCTTTATATGAATGAAAAAAAGCAATTACACAAAAGTGTTTCACTGTAAAGATGGCTTGTAGCGTGTTTTGTTGCAACCTGAAGTGTGAAATAAACTCCAGTGGAGTTTGAAAACAAAATATGTGTAAAGATTTATGTCTGGTTGAACGATGTGTGTGCCCAGTTGATTTTTTTTTCTCTCTTTTGGGGGGATTTTATTGTAATAGGGGGGCCCAGAAAATCTTTGGGAACCACTGCTTTATACACAGTCCATGATTGTGTCCAGTTGGTCATTGTTACTTATATCTGTGTGGTGTAAGTTGTGTCTCTATGTTGTGATGCTTATGCTATGAAGCTTTTTGGCTCATCCTGAATATTTGTGGCGCCCTGGCTTAGCAGGAGAATGTGTTTTCTCAGCTAATCTGAAGGGAAGTGCCTCAGATTAGCATTAGCAACATCATGTAAGGTGTTATCAAACCACTGGCCTTGAGTTACTGCTTAGAAAAAGTCTCATGTTTTAAATATGGCGCAGTGTCAAACCGAATATGTAAACCATGTGTAAAAGAATGAGCAGATCTGCTCAAAGTAACTAAATCCTTATACCAAGGTTCTTTTTTAGAGAAAGTTATTGGATCTTTATGAAATTATGATGACTGATTGATATTTCTCTAAAGGTAAATACAGTGCATCCAGGAAGAAGAAAAAAAAAATCACATCTGCATAAGTATTCACAGTCTTTGAGCTCTTTCCAGTGATCATCCTTGAGATGTTTCTATAACTTAATTTACAGCAGGTGGACTTCATCTAAGCAGACTGGACATGATTTAGAAAGATACCCACCTGTCTATGAAAGGTCACACAGTAGACAGTGCAGGTCAGAGGTCAAACACCAAGCATGAAATCAAAGGAATTTTTGAGATAGGATTGTCTTGAGGCACAAATCTGGAGAAGGATCCAGAAACATTTCTGCTGCTTTGAAGGTCCCAATGAGCTCAGCACTCTCCATCACTGGTCAGTGGAGAAAGTCTGATGCTCTTCCTACAGCTGACTGGCCGTCTACACTGAGCAATTGTAGGAGAAGAGTCCTAGTCAGGAAGGAGACCAAGAACTTGATGATTCCTGTTGGCAGAACTCCAACGTTCCGCTGTAGAGAGAGGTGAGCTTTCCAGAAGACAACCATCTCTGAAGGAGACCACCAGGACTCAGATCATGAGAAACAAGATTTTCTGGTCTGATGACACAAAGATTGACCTCTCTGGTATGAATGCCAGGCGTTGTGCTGGGAGGAACACAGGCATGGCTCATCAGGTCAATACCATCCATCCCTCTAGTGAATCATGCTGGAGGTAGCATCATGCTATTTGGATGTTTTGCAGTAGCAGGAGCTGGTAGGCTAGTCAGAATAGAGGGACACAGACAGAGACATCCTGGATGAAAACTTGCGTCACCCCAGTCTGACCTTGGACTGGGCGGTGGTTCATTTTCCAGCAGAACGACAACACAAAGCACATGGCCAGGATCTCAAAGACTTCAGAACCACTCTGGAATCGTCCTGGAGCGGCCAAGCCAGAGTCTAGGCTTCAATCCAATTAAACATCTTGAAGAGGTCTGAAAATGTCTGACCTCTCAGAAGTCCCCCATCCAACCTGATGAAACTTGAGAAGAACTGCAAAGAAGAATGACTCAGACTGCCTAAAGATAGGCGTGCTAAGCTGGTGGAAGCATGTTCAGAAAGACTTGAGGTTGTACATGCTGCCAAAGGTGGCTCAACAAAGTATTAAGGAAAGGCTGTCAATGTCTACGTAAATACAATTTCTAGGTTTTCTATTTTTAATAAATAAGCAACATTTTAAAAAACAATCCACATTTTTGATATAATGGGGTAGTTGTGTGTAGCATTTTAAGAAAGAGATTAATTTAATACAGTTTGGAATGAGGCTGTAGAGTAGCAAGATGTGGAAAAAGTGAAGAGCTGTGGATACTTTCTGGATGTCTTGTACTTTGGCTTTCTCATATTACCTTATCTCAAAATGAAAATTCTCTAATTTGACAACTATTTCTGCCATTTATTATCACATACTGTAATTTTGACTCATTACACAAACAAAGGAGAAAAAAAAAGAAAAAAGAAAATTTTAGCAACTCTTTGAGTGTAAGCACTGCGGTATTCAGATATCAAATATACTATGAATATTATGAACTTATGGTTAAACTTAAACAAATTACATGGATCTGACTGCAGTAGACTCCATCTTGGTTGTCAAGGAGCTTGGGAGCAACATATATAATTGTTTCACCCAAAGCTATAAAATTTGCATGCAGGAAATTGTTTTTTAACCTGAGCTGAACAAATGCTGATGAACAACCATTTCAGGATTAGAACCTACCAACAGGATTTATGAAAACCACTGTGTTTGTAACTGGATAAGGGGGATGACTCCTAACACTTCTGTAAATAGACATGCATGGAGGATGAAGAAGCAAATCAAGATGGAAAAAGCGCTGTTATTTTCCAGCTTGAATCTCTTTATTTCTCTTTATTTTTGTAGAAATCACTTCTTCTGCGAAATACAGAATCGCTATGTGGCTCCATCTATTTACACGTGACTCTGAGCGGCATTGCTGAAAAATGAAGTAACTTTTGCTGTCTTCAATGAGCAGCAATGCATGAAGCAATCCCATTTCTTCGGCTTTCCAAGTTTTATTAGCATACACTGATTGCTAAATGGATTGTTTGCACGTTGTGCAAACAAACACCCTCTGCTTCCCATTTAGCACTTAACTGAAACTTTTAACACGTAGCTATTGGGAAATGCCTCCACGGCCACCAGTTTGTGGGAAAGCAGACAAGGACAAATGGAAAGCGAGGGTTATTTAAAAACAAATGTAAATGTTCCCACCCTCACTCACTGCATTCTCTCTAATGTGCCGCTCCTCTATTTCCCTGGTAATTATTCACTAATTATAGCCACAGCTAAAATCCCTCCTCCATCATTCCCTGTTTTTTTTTTGTTTTTTTTTTATCACACTCACACATTCCTTCTAATTCAATTTCCAACTTTAATGCCGCTTTAATTACAACAGCCAGATTGCACACTGCCTGCACTGACAGACACCCGAGCAACAGTCAAGTCCAAAAGGTGTTTTATTCTCTTCCCTCTGGTTCCAGTAGCAGCGTGAATCCAAAATCATTTGAACATCTGGTTTAACACTTACATCTAGTGGAAGAGGGGGGGAACTGCAACTCAATGTAAGAGACCAGAACAGAGCAACGAGTGACAGAACCTCCCAGGTTGCTCTTCTGGCATCTGATCTAAAACAATTGAAGCGCTCACATCACCAGAATAAAAGATGATGACTTCCACAGGAACGGAGGAGCTATTTAGAATCACATCACTGTAAGTGCGCTGCGCCGTGAAAAGGTGGCAGGGACTTTTCCATAACTCTGCCTGTAACTGTGTCTGGGTGTCCTGACCCCTGGCTCTGCAACGTGCCAAAAAAGGTCCACAACAAGGCCGCTTGCCTCTGTGTGTCTATGCGGTCTCCTAAAGTTCTGCGAGGTCATTTGTCCCGTAGATCATTACGCTTCCAGCCACTGTCACCAAACTGCATCAAGGCCAAGCGGCTCCGACGGTCCTTCACAACGCTGCTTCAGCAAGTCCTCCGTTTTCCTGGCATAATAGGTGACATAAAGACGAGCGCAACCAGTGAACAGCTTCCATCCATCACTGTCTCCATCTTGGAAAAGTATTCAACCCTCCTGAATTTGTACGTATTTTTTCAAAACTCTGAAGTTCGTCGTATTTTTATAATAGTCTAACACAAATGAATGCATAAATATGAAGTGGAAGAATAGGATTCATAGTTTGTCTCTACTAGTCTTGCACATTTATACGCTAAATCCTTTGACCTTTTATTCTTTACAAATCCACAGGTTCGACGAAGAGCTTCTGAGTCTAAGTTGAATTTAGGTCTGAACTCACACTGAGCCATTCATGCACTTATACAACTAAGCCATTCCCTTGGATGTATCTTTGGGGTCATTGTCCTGCTGGAAGGTGAACCTTTGTCACACTATCACACCTCTAACAGATTTTCTTCCAGGAATTCCTTGGAGTGTGCCTACAGTATGTCACTGCCACACCGGTCACCGTGGGGGCGGTGCGTTCAGTACGATGCGCAGTGTTAGTTGTTTTTTTTTAACTACACAATCTGTTTTGCATATAGAACATTTTAATTTTGCTCCCATCTTGTCAGATTACCTATGTCTTTGTTTCCTCTTGCACCAAACTGTAAGCAGGTCTTCTGGTTTCCTTCTTGCCACGCTTCAGTAAAGGGCAGATTTTTGGAGTGAACTGATATTCTTTCTCTTGAGAGATTCTCTGATTTGTGGATCCCTGCAGTTCCTTCAGAGTTACTATGAACCTCTGTTTCTTGTCCAAATAACACTCTCCTTTCCTGTAGCCTCGCCGATAGCTATGTCTTGATATGTTTGCAGTCGCGTAATACTTTTCAGCTTCAGAATAGGCTCTACTTCGTCTTGGTATGTCACATAAAATTCAAGGAAAATATTTTTAAGTTTGTGGCTGTAACATAGCAAAATGTACAAAACATGAGAGGGATATGAATGCTTTCTGCAAGGCACTGTACCCCAGACTACACACTGCAACAGAACTTTGCTCGCGGCTGTTTGAGGTTGCTCCGAGGCGAGCGCTACCATCGCAGTGTTTAGGAAAAAGCATTTAAAGGACATTAAGCAGCTTGGATCAGACTTCCAATGGAAAGTCAATCAGGGTGTGAAAACAGCAACTTGTATTGTTAATGGAATCAGTTTCTGTTCGAGAAAGGCAGGATGTAATAGTCAGCCATTTTGTGGGGGTTTTCCTTTGAAAACATAATTTGTAGTTGAGGTAAGCATTTAAAAATATGAGAATCTGGGTTCAGGACGGTACATGTCACAGAAATGAGATAAAAAAAAAAAAAAGTGGAGTTTTAGACTTTACTGAAGGGCATAGCCTGAACATAAAGCTGGAAAAGGCAGAACCAGTGAGTAACTTTACAGAAACTGTTTCACTTAAAGGGACAGTGTTACGTAAAATCAACTTTTTGGAGCTTTGCATCATGGTATAAAGTTATTTCCTCATCAAAAACATACCTGGAGTGTTGCTTTGAATCTTTCATGCACGTTGAAAGATTCAACGTGTATTGAATCTTTAATCTCCATGGCAACCATTCAGCTGTGCAAAACGCCCAAATGGACGTAGCCCCACCTTTGAGGAGCAGCTCTTCGTCAGAGCTGCAATTTCCAAGCTTCAGTTTCAGCGTGACAGAGCAGTCCTCCCCCGCAACTCCCTGACTCAGCTCCTTCAGACTAGCTATCAGCAATTAGCAAACACTTGGTGGTGGAACTGCTCATTTGCTGAGCTCATTACAGGAGCTACTTCTAAGTAAAAAGCTCGTAAAAATGTTGATGAAGGGTTAATAGAGGAGCCATGTTGTGATGACTTCCTGAAGGCGGAGTTTCAGAGAGTGTATGGGTTTTTAAAGGGACAGAGACCCAATTTCAAGACCTTAAATTGCAAAGTCAAATTTGCTTTCAGTCATATTTGGTATATATAGCACTGTTATAACAACTGAAGGTATCATAGTTACTTGGATTGTGCAGTAAAATGGCACTCTGTGCCTGAAAAACACATAATATCGGCTCTTTGAAGACTTAATCAGGTTACATTTAGTTTGGATTCAAATGACTTCAGCTTAGCAAATGTGGTCGAGGCTGTGCTCAGTCAGGAGCAAAGAAAGAAAGTGGGTGATTGAGTTACAGTGGGACAGAATGAACGGAACCCTTTTTTTGCTGGTCTGACCTGCGAGACGCCGTAGAGCTTGCTGGATGAGATTAACAAATTGCTGCTCTCTTCACCTCTTCCCAACTGAATGACGGGATAATGACGTCATCGTCATGGTAACAGCAGCCAGTGTTTGAGGCCATAGACTCAAACCTTGCGCAGGTCTTGCACAGGTTACATTATATGAAGCAATCCATTAAAACGTCATATTATTTATTATAATGCCTCGGGGGATGATAAAATCCTACACCTCCCATGTTTTTTATCCCCACCATTAAAAAAGGAGAGGCTACTCCATGTGTCTCCAATATACATGCTGTGAGTGTGCATGCATACAGTACACACAGACTTGTGCTCTGCTGAAATCATGCATGAATCAGTGTGTGTGTCATGACTAAGTGCATAAGAATAAAAGATCTAGAAAGAGGAGATTCGCCTCATTGCTTGCACCACCGGCCAACTTTACCCGGCACCGAGCGAGAGGGGGGGTCCCTGGGAGCCCAGCGACCGGGCTCTCAACTGGACAGCAGTTTGAACAGACGCCTGACACATTAATGAAAACCAGCACTAAGAGTTCAAACCACATTTCTCCGGCCACCTCGGCTTCCTCACTCACTGACACACACCGGTGCACCCCCCCACACCCCACACAGTCAGAGACACACACACACACACACACAGGTCAGTTTCCAGACTTGTTGTCTGTCCAGTATATTCACTACACAATGCATGTCATCTGAGGGAGCCGCACTAATTTGATAGCTATGATGAACAATTGAATTTACTGAAATAGAATCGACTGAAGCCTGCCTCACAGTCTGTCAAAGTATGTCTCATCTACATTTTAAAAAACAAATAATTCTCCATATTCATCAAAATTATCCATAATTGGTAATTCTATTCATAATTAATTGATCTACCGCAGATAATACAGGAAAGGTTTCCAAAGTAAAACATTTAAATTGTGATGAAAGTGTAACTGATGTTTCTTTTTTTAATTCAGAGAAAGGATTGTAACCTAATCTTGATGGTTTTGTAGAAGTACCTTTTTGTTTTAGTAAGGTTTTATGAAAGTGTTAAACTACATTGAACATAAAGTTATTTAACAGTTTGTACAACCTCTGCACAAAAATGGCATTGCATAAATAATCACATGTTCTGACCCTGTGGGGGAAACTTGTAAGAGAATTTCCAATCCAATATTATAACTAAACAGCAGGGTTCAGTCTCTAAGATTGTGTTAAAAAAAAAAGAAAAACTGAAGAAAAAGAAAACATTATTTTTTTGGTTTGAAATAGAGATATTTTAATATTATAACACTGAGTATTACAGGAAAAATAGAAGTTAAACGTTTGGTAAAAAAAAAAAAAAATGAGGAGGGATTAAAAGTTTCCAAGACCCTCGAACATGTCAACTCTCTCACTTCTAAATGACGTCAATAAGGAAGCACAACGCCTTACCACAGTAAGGCGTTGTGCCTTACTGTGGTAAGGCAGTGCTAGTTTTTACTAACCTTTACTAACCTTCGTAAACTGAATCTTTTCAACATCCCAGCTCAGCTGATGAGGAAATCTCAGCACAACTCCTGTTGTTCTGGCCTGAAGAGTGTTATTGGAAAGGGGAAAGTGGGCTGGAAATGCTCGACCTATTCTGATTTTTAGTACAGCACGCCATCTTTTACCTCGATAATCTGTGTAAACCTTCAGTGGACGTTAATAATACTTCCATGTGAGCATGATGATAATGTACAGGCTTATAGAATAACATACATTGTTACAAGTTTTATTTATTTTTTTACTTGAAATTGTTTCCAGACAGCAGAAGTCCTATTTGGTCTTACTCCCTTTGGCGTTGGCTGTTAGCTTTTTACGCTAATCTGGATTTACACAAAACGAAGATGTTAGAGTTATCTTCTGCTGGTAAGAGATTAATTGCTGAAACATTCTAGCAGAACCAGATTTTTAAATCCAAAGCCCTCACTTTTACATTTTCTCAACCGCAATTACGATAAAGGAAACGTGGTCTCGTAAAAAAAGCAAAAAGAAAGAAACAAAAAAAAAACTAACAAAAAAAAAACATTAGGACTGAAATTACATCCTCGGCAGATCAGTGTGGTGTAATCTGGATGTGTGGTCACTAAAGATTTGTTCAGACACACAACTGCCTTTGCCAGTGGCCAAGGGGGAGCAGTAATCAATTTGGCTCACATGGTATTGCGGTAATTATGTACTCCAATTTACTCCTTGAGGGTGGTGAGAGAGACAGAGAGAGCAGGACGACCATTTCATGCTACTCCAAACCACTTCCATTCTTGTATCTCTCAGATCCTATCGTATTATTGCGTCTGCAGTCCGATTCAAACTGGCATGGAGAAAAGCAGGTCCACATTACCCCCTTAATTGGTCATTTCCAGGGGAAAACCTAGGTTCGCAAAACCTGCATCCAGCACGGGGCTTTCTTAAATAAGCAGGGGTTTTAAAACAGAGTCTACATCTGGGAGCCGGCAGGTCGACAGGCGAGCATTGATTGGGTCTGTCCCAGCAGTAAGTGGGCTGATTACGGAGAAGGCAACACGTTACATCAGCTTTTAGTTTCCTTTTATTTACCTTATGTCAGGGGAGAAAGGTATACAGTGCAGGAACTTCAAAGTGAACATGGAGGTAGAAAGCCTGAATGAATTTCAATTACAGTGTCCTCGACTGTGAAACTACACATTTCACTGATGCCACTGATTAGAGTCCGAGGGCCCCTTGATGTAAATCCCGGACAGAATCGCCTGCCAGTACAGTCCAAACCTCTGAACAACTCTGATTACAGCAGTTTCCATATCTGTTGGACTGTCCATTGTTTGCAGGCGTGTCTAACCGATGCGCAATAAAAAAACCCAATCCCTTACATCCGAATTCAGCAGAGAAACCTGGATATACTTTTACAGCACAGCCCATCGGGTGTAGACCTAGAATTAAAAATGCAGAAGTGTATTTAATTGTACATAATTTTGAGTAAAGAGGATATTGTTCTTGGTATATGTAACACATATCTGTCCGTCTCAGAATGCATGCAAACATCTGCAAACACTGACTTCCCTTTTGAGCATCTTGAGACAAGGCTGTTAAGTACTACCAGATTTCCATCAAATGAGTTGCTATTAGATTTCTAGCTGCAGGTTACTAGTCATAATTAGATCCATGCCCAATAGATGTGAATGTGTAATCTATTTTTGACTCCTCACTTTGTACTCTGTGTGCCGAATGCGTGCATGCTTGGCCTCAATGAGCTTAGACCCTCGACCTCCAAGCGCAACTATAAGCCCGTTCCGTCGTCAAACTCAGAGTTTGGTTTCCTGGAAAAACAGGAGACACAGCGATGATCATGAGTGAATCCATGGATCTGATTTCAGTTATGCTTTACTACTAGTGTGGGAATAAGTTAAGCACTGTGGGTTCAGGGGGCAGTGTACTGTACAGCTCAAGAAACCCACCTGGCCCATCTGACTCCACACGGACGTCCAACAATAGATTGACTGTTACTGGGTTAGAACCAGAGCTCTCCTCACCTTCAGCAGCGGAAATCACTGGTGGAATTTCTGCAACTGGCAGAGTGCTGAGTGAGGCGGCCTCAGCGCCGTAACAGTAAAACATACCCACCTCGCAGGGTTACAGCAGTGCATGAAAAATGAAAAGGTTAACCAAACACGTTTGAGCTTGCACAGGCTGTTTGCAGAAGTCACACATCATACAGACCTTAATGAATATTTAAATTAATTATGTAATTTTAGCTCAACCCAACCGCACAAGGTCATACTGGGCAAGGAGTCGTGTAATACGTAGCAAACACGAAGACAAGCGCATGAGCAACTGTCCAAATCCATTAGGAGTGTGAGTGTGTGCGGGTGTGTGTGGTTGAGTGTGTCCTCCGCTGTGCTGTAATAACATCGGCAGGTGGCCCAGCTAGCCCCATCCCCTCAGCGCTCCCCCCACCGCCATCCCACCGCAATGGAAAGCAGGTGTCGGACCCTGGTCTGAGACAGAATTGAATTAATGTGCAAAAACAAATGACTCCATCAGCAGTGTCTACCAGAGCCGCAGTGACAGGCCTGCAGCATTGTACAGCCCATAGCTGAGCGCACAGTCACCCGACACTGGGCTGACAGGACTAATATCCACATCTATTACACAAGGATTCTTGGGAAAACAGTTGGGGCCAAAGGTAATAATGAGAAAGATGAGAAAAAGGAAGAGAGTGGAGGTTAAAAAGGGCACAGCCGCACAATTGGAAGTATCTTTATGTCCCGCTTGGCCTACGACAGCCTGTTTGTCTGTGGTGAACATGTGAAAGGGAGAGTCCTTCCTCAAAGTTCTGCAGATCTAGCAGAACTTTGAGGAAATATTTGGTCTAATTGGAAGCGACGGTAGTCAATACACAGGCAGGATCCTGTCTTTGAATGACATGCCCAGCTCTAATACTGTCTCCAATTTCAGGATTACCCTGATAATAACAGATGCCGCCATTTCCAATGTACACACATGCACATGCAGGGATGGCCACAATACACACAGGCTGTTCTGGCACTGACTTTGTAGCAGGACACCAAGAGCAAATGTCTCAAATCATTAACTGCATTGCCTCCAATGAGGTTCTCTTGGCAGGGTGATCATGAGAACCATGGAGAGGAGCTGTAAAAATGACAAAGTCAATATTGAAGATGACTGCAATTACAGGCTTTCAGGGGAATGAGGAGTCATGGGGTCTTCCTGGGAAGTGTGTCTGCATATGTACCGGGAGCTTTTCTTTGAATGCAACAGGCCAGGAGTTACCCGAGTCTTTCTGTTGGGAATGAATTGTTGCAAAAGCGCTTCTTTCCAATCCAGTTTTACACCGAACGTCCGTTGCGAACACTGCAGCTTGTTATCGTCCTGCATCTCCTCAGGGTTTATGCTTAACTCAATGAATGCCGTTCACATAAACAGGCAGCTATCAGCAGTCAGATCTACAAAACACAATGATTATATTTATGCATGTTTCCCTCTGGTTTCCAGGTAACCAAGGGCTTTCCTTCATAGAGAATATCAAAGTTTCAAGCACCTCCACTCCCCCTTACCCCAACCAGTGACCGTCCCATCTCAGGTCCACCCCTCCCACACACACACACCACTTCAGCTACCACAAGCCAATGGTTATCTTATCATGTCTGATCATTATACCCCTGACAAAAAGCAGCCAGACGCAACCGACATCCCTGAGACTCACTTGCCCTTAACTCGCCCTCTTGAAGACTCTTTTCAATCATTCAGTGATTTGTAACAACTTTACACAGCACCCCCCCACACACAAACCGCCGATCACAGCGGCTGGAGCTCTGACTCAACTTTCTGTCACTTCACACCAGCCAGGAGGAGGTTTAGGGGGTGGAGCGGAGTGCATACGGGTTCGGACTGAGGCCACCATACCCCCAAAATGCTCACGTCAACAGCCAGACTTTGATGTTAAAGAATTAAGCTCCTGTCGGAATGGCACTATATTGCAAGGCAGGGGAGGCGAGGCGGCTGCCATAATTTCAACCCCCTAATTTGAGAAGAAATGTGTGGAATGACATCAGCAGCTATCAAAACAAGAACAACTCTGCGAGGGAAGGGATGTACCGGGGATTCTGGCTGACCAACAGTGGCTGATTAGATTTTGGTGGGACCGCGATGAGCTTTAGAGTCGCGGCTTGTCTGTGCTTCAGTCCAGATGACACAGACAGACAGACAGACAGACACAGGGGCTAAAGGATGGGATGGAAGGAGATCAAATGTTGAGGCTGAAGCTCTCCTTCTCTATGCCACTAAATACCTGTGGTGTACTAAGTTGGGAGTGGCATGGGGGTCAAAGAGAAGAAGAGGGTCAGAGGCATTAGCTGGTCTGATGGTATAATCTTGGAGCAAACAGGGAACACCGGCTTGTGATAAATAGAGGCTGGGAAGGTTGGACTGAGACATCGGCCACTGTGTTACGTACAGTCCTGTCTGCATTTCCAGACTCTCGCACCTTCCAAATATATCAGCATCGGCAAATATACCACGCAGTTTATTAGTAATGGAAGACCGTCTGAGAGAGATACACTGTCAAATTAAGCAACAAATCCATCTGGATCAAAAGAGGCAAATTCATCAGGATAATTAGATTTGAAGGTGCCCTTATCATCGACAGGTCACACATTGCCACCCATCCAGTCCAGATTTAAGGTGACATTCAAAGTTTTTATGTTAAATTTTAAGTATTGACATGTAGAAAACTATCCTTTTTTCACTGAAGTTCATTTTTCACTTGGTTAGATTGGTCCATGAAGTAGCCTTTATTGGCATTGGCTGTTGGAAGTGTTTACATGTGCAAAGGCTTGATGGATCACTGAGATACCATCCTCTCATTTCTCTAAGTTGCTCCTACTATCTCTCATTGCTAAATTTATGACCTCCTTAAGAGGTCATCAGCGGGGTTACACGTTTAGCATTCCCAACAGCAAGGAAGTTGAAGGAATGAGATGGTGGGGGTGGTAAAATAAAAAAAATAAAGGAGAAAAGGAGCAAATAGCAGGTAAGGGAGTATGGAAGAATGAGGGCGAAAGAGAGATAAGAAGTGGGGGAGAAATGCTGATGACTGCAGGTCAAATGCCTGAAAGCAGCAGTCAATAAAGCAGCGGCCCACCTCAAAAACGTGATAAGGAATAGCCTTAAGTGTGTGCTATAGATCACAACAGTAACTCTGCTGTCACTGCAATGTTTTTACCATTGATGGAAGTTGTCATCACACCCAGGCGCTTATTAGCTTAGCTTTTTATTTCATTCTTAGGAAGTGGACTGCTTTTGAGCTGGACGACAGACCTTGTAACTGTCAGTTATTCCAATTATTAAAGTCTTTTATAACACACCTGGAATGATGAAAAAAAAAAATGCTCAAAGGCACTGCTAGGTTCTTATAATGTTCTCACATCAGTTCTGTTTTAATGCTGCTGCTTCTGCGCACAAACAAAAGGATTTTAAGGCTTTTTATCTTCAGCAAAGAAGGTTCCAGTTTGAAAAAAAAACGCAAGTGCCATTAAAATTCATCACACACAATGAATTAGGTGGGGAAAATATTCACAATGGCGGTTTGAACAAAGCGTTGGCCGAGCTTGGTCTTCTTCAGGATCATCGTCTGCTTTGGCATGTTCTCAAAATGCTGCTTGAAGCTGAAACTGACAGCTTCACTTACTGCCTCATGATTGCAGTTAATAATTTTCTCACCTCTTGGAGAGCATTAACGTTTCTGTCGTTTCCAACTAAATAACGAGACATCACAGACATGTTGCTTATCACACCACTGACACAAAATGGTGTGAGAGCAGAAAGCTGACTGAAAGAAGTCACTCAGGCATAATATGCCATCATATTTTGAAATAAAGTTTTAAAAAGAGAGAAGAAAATCCATTATAGGGGGGGAAGCCACAGTCTTCCTTACAGCCAATCAGAGACAAGGGAAAATTGATGCCGGCCCTGGTTTGGCTGCTTTGCAAATGCTAGCAAAAATCAGGTGAAATACCACACATGATATTTGCCTGTCTGTGTTTTAGGTTCCTTTAAGCTGCATTTTCACATAAATATTTTAAATATACCCTATGAATCACTTATTCTCTATGAAAAGAAGCAAACTGTTATCTGACTGCTTTAGATCTCTGGACTTTTCCACCTGATACACAGATAAAGCTCTACAGCAGATCAAAGATAGTGGAAGAAGATAATGATCTACAAATAGGTAAATCCGCAAATACTGCTCTGCAGGCAGGTTTCCACTGTATTACCTTATCTATCACATTATAATATTACGTTCATCATAAAACTACTTTTTTTTATATATATAAAGATGGGGAAAAGTCTGTTTTATCAAAGATAAATAACTGAAAAATGATTTTGATAGATGAAAAGACGTGACTAATTCATTAGTCTTTTCAAACAGCAGTCTCTGTTATTCTGCCACGAGAAACACAGAACTCACATGTATCCTGAACCGCTGGACTTTCCTTTCAAGACTTTTCAAAACTCTTAAAAGCCCCTCTAATCAGCGGTTTACATCAAAACATTTTTAAGTCTGGCTTAATTGAGGCTAAACTGCATTACTCTGGTGCACACGGTGGAGTTCACATTCCAGATCGGGGCAACGAACTTCAAAGATCAACAGAACAACCACACAAAACTGTCCGGCCAAATCGACTCCTCTGCTCACGGGGCCCTTTGTTTCCATCATTTCATATTCATCACTGGAATTAATTTCTTCAGCCTAATCATCCTCATCAACAGAATGGGCAGGGCTGGATTCCGAAAGTGAGGCCATTCCCTCTGTATAAACAAACACTATTACAATCCCATGCATCACTGCTGGGACTTGGGAGTCAGAGGGGGAAACCAACATGTCCGATGTCCACAGCACATCAGATTTTATGTGGTTTCATTAATTAAATACTTTCTAACAGCTTTACCCTTTTTTTGTTTTCAGCAGTGCTGTGTTAGCCCCAGGCTGGAAACTCCAGGCATTATTTGAAGTGGGACAGAGAAACAAAGAGGGAAACAGACACCTCAGTTATCTTAATGTGGTCAAACGCAAAGCTGCTCTGTGTAGATTTTGAGTCGCAGAGGGGGAACGGGAACGCTGAGGCATTTCAACCAAACACATTATTAATAAACCAGATTGATTGTGCAATCATCAGGTCTTAAAGTAAGTGTATTTATTACTGTCATCTCACTCAACCACTCAACCCTCGGCTGAACCACCCACACACAGCCAGCTCCCACACGAATATGCATACACACACATGCGCACCCCTGCATGAGCGCACGCACACACGTTTAGGCTTGCAAAAACCCAGCGTAGGTTTATTCTTTTCAGGAAGCTTTCTCCAACCACTTTACACCAAATTTGTCAGCCCGGAGCTCCAGCATCAGGATTCCACCAAGCAACTGTGGGAATCCTGAGAACCGCTAGCCGAAAAGACAAACAGCGAGCACATGAGGCCATGGGAGACGTGCACACTTTGTAAATGAGGCTAGTGAAGAGACAAGGAGAAGACAGAAAGAAAAAAAAAGTGAAGAAAAATATGAACCCCCTGTGCCTGAGGTCCCAGGCAAATAAACACTCCCAACACACCCCACCCCTCCCCCGGTTCGATCCCTCCGTCTTTATCATACTGTAAATCTGACGAACAAATTTAAACGCTCGGCGTAGGGTCGGTGTGAGTTTCAGCTCCCGAGTCTCTGTGTGTCTAATAATTCTAACATGACTGAGATCCAGGAAACTGCTCCATCTGCTACCAATGCAGCCACTTCCAATAAATTTCCTCCCACACAAGGGCATCACAGAGAGCCCATCACTTCTGAGTCTTTATCTTTGGCGTGCTCAAAAGCTTCTCTGGAGGTGGGCCTCCACCTCCACCTGGCAGCATTAGCCAGTACATATCTCCATCCATCAGATAAAAATGTATTTATGCCGCGCGCAAATCCCAGCGGCTCGTAGGTTCGGCCCGCGCACATAAACACGCGTGCCGAGTTAACAAACGGGACTTGTTCGAAAGTTTAAAAGAAGAAGAGGAGGGCAAAAACCTTTAGCTCGACTCGGGACACAGCAGATAAGGCTCCCTGCTACTTATAGAGTTCAAAACCTGACCTCAGTCTAAGGCCTATTGAATTTGTAGAAAGACAGCCCTTTCTTAAACAGCTACGATGATGTTACTCTTTCCATACGGCCAAGAGAAACTTTTGAAAATTAGTTAAAATAAAAATATCCTGCGACAGGTCATGACTTCGACTCCAGACCAGACAGCCAGCTCATGAACCGTTTCTGGGTGAACTGCACTTAACTCGTTTCGAAAATAGATTTTCGTCTCCTGGACCTGAGACCAGTGTCACCCAAGCTGACCTTTTTGATTCAGTTCTGCTCAAGGGGGAAGGACCGGGGTGAGCGAAGACAAATAAACACAGCACTCTGGATCACAGACCCAGACCGAAGAAGCCCTCCCTCCCCCCACGCCCTGCTCAAATTTATTCACCTCCCCAGTGGAAAGAAAAACAGGCAGTGCGGTGAAGTCCAGTTGTTGTAGGTGGCTTCAGGAGGGCAGGGCAGTGCTCTGACTACAGCGCACCAATACCACGACTTAACATCTGCGCCTGGTTAGAAGTGAAGCAGGATGGGAGGAAGTAGATAGACACTAGCTGAGTTTCCATTACAAATTTGAGAAAATCTTTGTCTGCATTCTGCTAATGTAAATAAAACACAAGTTTGCAATTGCGGTGTTTCCATTAAGTATGAAATGAAATGAAAATCATACGTGAATAAGCTTGTCCATGCGATATGTCGTTAAAAATCACCACAGTGACGGATGTAAACAGTTATATGAGATCAGCCACCAGAGGAGAAGTCAGACTTTGAGCTACAAGCCCTTTATTCTATGCAGCATTATGGGAAAACTGTAGTTAGTCATTTTACAGAAGAGCTATGGATTCAACATGTTGGAATGCCACACAACTTTTGGTAACACTTTATTTGACTGGTTGTGAATAAGACTGTCACGACACCATCATAAACATGACATAACACCTGCCATGAATATGAGCAGCTTTAATAACATAAAGCTACATAATTTTTAAAGTTGAATCAGTAATACTTTTATAACAAATTTATGTCAGATCACGATTTCTTGGTTAATGTCAAGTTGTCGTAACAAAGACATTGTGAATAATGTCAACTTTGCATTAAAAAAGTGTCATGATTTACCGAATGACACTTTATGACAACAGTCATAAATATCCATGAAGACTTACTCATATTCATGACAGGTGTTATGTCATGTTTATGATGGTGTCGTGACAGTCTTATTCACAACCCGTCAAATAAAGTGTTACCTAACTTTTTATGAACTGTGTGATTCTGTGAGCGCTCTGGTAAAGTCAGAAACAAAAACAGTCATCCTCCTACCACTTCCTGTCGTCTTCGTTGTTTTCACCAGTACTAGCATCCGGCTGTTGATCACGCGACTTGTGTGATGCCAAAAAAAATAAATAAATGTTTCCATTGCGGTTTTGCGAAATACATCTATTTTTCTACGGCCAAAAAAACAAACAAACAAAAAAAAAAACTCACTTTTTATCTTGTTTCAAAATTGCCATGTTTCCATGAACAAATTCATATTCGCAATTTCAATTCGCACAGTTCTGTCGTTAATGGAAACTCGGCTACCGACAAACGAGACAGACTCGGACAAAACGGGCTCTGTCTCTGTGCGTTAGTGGTTCGTGTTTCCACGGCATCTGCGTCAAAAAACAAGTAAAAAATGCAACCTTTGAAAGTTTAAATTCATTAATTGCTCCATTCGGTCCAAGAGTGACCTCTATCCCTGGCGCGGAAACCCAAGAGGAATGTTCCTTCTGTGGGAGGATAGGTGAGAGGAGCAGGACTGGGGGCTGGCAGAATGGATGGATGGATGGATGGATGGATGGATGGATGGATGGATGGATGGATGGATGGATGGATGGATGGATGGATGGA